>KK499978.1:358549-460023 GCA_000688715.1 Glossina pallidipes
CCGTAAAGAATACTTATGTCATCTCTGTGTAGGGATTTCATTTGATTCCAATTGAAAAGCATAAAAGTTCATCAAAAGTCGTTTTAAGCTTTAAGTTGCTCTTAACCAAATTTTTTTCATCTCCAGAATATATTTATTGCACTGAAGTTGCACTTTATTTCAATTTGAAATTAATATTACGGAGAATTTTATTTATATAACGACGAAAATGAACATTTGTGGAAATGATGATTTGACCCGTCGTAATGGCAAAGATATTGCCGATAAAAAGTTTTGTTTGCTGAAAGTGAAAGGAAACCAAAAATGAGAAAAAAAAGTGACGAGCTTCACATTTACTTCCCCATTATATCAGCGTTGGTTTAGATCACAATTTTAAACTTAATCTATTGATATAAAAAATCAGACTTTTCGTTCCATATATCACAGATGAAGCGGAGATCAACATAACACTGATATAACGACCAGAGCACTTCCTGCTCCTTTACGAAGTAAAGGAACCCCGTCGCCCATAGCCTTTATTTAAGTGATATTTATAATTATCACTGTCGACAAAAAATATCTAAGAATTCTGAAGACAAGTCAAGTAAGCAGGTTGCACAAAGATCAACTCTGTTATAAGAATTTTATACGGGTAACGGGACCTAGTCGGGTTGTGTCAATGCTAATTATAAGTAGGTTTAGAAAAGAAGCTTTACAATAAAACTCCATCAGACAAGAATTTAAAATTTGTTGTTGCTCTTCTTACCTATAAAATAAGGTTTCTCAGTATGCATAAATATTAAAAGGCACAACGTTTATATCTTTGCAAATTTATTTTTTGAAGAATTCCGCACCAAGTTATAAGCTATTGGTAATTCACTTAAGACCTTAATAATTTGTATATTGGTGCGATGAAATGAATGGTGATGGGTGTACGAGATTCGTCCTCAGCCGAACATAGCTTTTTTACTTGTTTTTTAAACCTTTTGTTCAGTTTTTTAAACCTTACTTACGTGCGATGGAATTTCATTTACACTTAGGCTACGGTTAGTGCATTGCCACAAAAGTATGATATTTCGCGATTTTTTTTGGTTGGATTTTTTGAAAGATTTTCAATTGGTGATGATATAGACGAAAGTATTCTATTTAAAATATAAATTTTTTTCTAATTTGAAAATTTTTTGTTGCAAAGTGATCAACAAAAAAAAATAGCAAACAGTCAAGTTTCCTTGATGGATGCAGCAACACTTTTGCAACTTTTATTAACATATATTTGATGTGTTTGTTGCAAATATCCTCTATGTCACAAGTAAGTAACACTGCGCGCACATAAATTTCTTCTTTGGGAAATTCCTCGACTCGATTTATTGTCATGTCATCTACGTGCGTATGTATGTGTGCATGAAGATAAAAGTTCCTTTACACATACATAAAATAATAAGTTGATGTAAAATAGAATTTAAAATTTTTATACTCACCATAGGGGGATGTATTGCGTTTGCCAAATGTTTATGACGTAGGGAAATATATTTCGGAGGAATCATAAAATGCATCCAATAAAGTATATATGTACATATATCCATAATAATCCGCGCAGAGCTGGTGAAATCAATGTACACCGACCTTTCTGCCTGTCTAACGTTTCGCTTTCGCTAGTTTAAGTTCGAAAATCAACTGAAACAGTTCATCGTTTTACGGATACATTTTCTTTTGTTTATTTGAAACCACAAATTTCTAAAGCTTTTAATTTAGTTTGTCGTGTTTTTGAATTCTGAACTCAAACTCCGGTTCTTGCGCTCCTTCGAAAATCAGGTAGATCAGAATGAAGGTCTGCTAACAAGTTTACAGAACCTCTCATGAAAAGCCTTAAGTGTTGACTAAACATAAGGATTATCAAGAAGCATATGTAGGGTAAATAGGGTACGAATTGTATAAACATTGATGTTAATTAATGTAATAATAAGTCGTCTCATATCGTATAAAAATACCATGCGAAATATATACGATACGATATTTCATCGATCGATCAAAATCAATCGCTCCAAATGTCTCTCGCATATCCCAGTGATGAGCACTAAAGGATTCGGTACAAACTGCATGTAAATGCTTTATTGTTTTTATTTACCATTCTTTCATACGTAAGTTGCGGCACGGTTTGATTGACTGACATTATGGAAAAACATAAAAATTTGAGTAACTCGTTTTTTTGTTTTTATTTTTGTTTTTTTTTTTTTTTTTGTGGCACGGTTTGATTGACTGACATTATGGAAAAACATAAAAATTTGAGTAACTCGTTTTTTTGTTTTTATTTTTGTTTTTTTTTTTTTTTTTGCTGCAAAAGGTAACCTTGCAAAAAAGGAGGAAGGAAAATTTTTTCTTTTATTGCAGTTGTTATTAACACAATGACTTTTTCGAAATTATTTATTATTTCGCCTAAAATTTTTATTTAATTTTCGAATAAAAACGACAAAAAAAGGTTATAAAAAAGATATTATTTTCATTGTGATATAAACGAAATTTTTTATTCCGGTGGAAAAGTTGCGCAGAATTAAATTTTTGTAACGGCATCAAATAGTTTGCACTTTTCCCATCAAATAGCATGTTAATCTTTTATTCCAAGTATAATAAACGTGGACATATATACTTCGAAGGTCCCAAATACTTCAGAGTACTGTGGATAGTTCACGTGAAAGAGGTCCTCTATTTGCCACTGTAAATAGTAAATGCTTTCAAGGGATCTTGCAAGACACTATCCATAGTAGTTTTGAAGAGCCTTCTAAGCAAAAGGCAAGTATAGTAAAGACAAATGGATCTTGTAAAGCAAAACTAGCTGAGTATATTCTTCAATTCCTCCTTGAATATTCGCAGAAACATTCGGACTCCACTAGGATAAGAATCACAATGCTGTCAGACACGACCAGTAGACAGCAAACGTAAAACCCGAAAGTCGTACACATTTTATAGAGTTTCCCCGCGACTTTCTGAAAGAGAAAGAATTTGAAGCGGGGGCCAACATTTGCCATCAGGTGTAATACACAGCCGTGTTGTACTGGTTGGCAGAGATTACTTTGTAGTAATTCTTTTACACCTACGTAGATTTTACATAGAAGTCTTACATGTGTCTTCATGGCTTAAACTTGTTTTTTTTGTCGAGATTGTTTTAGCTTCTTTTCTATTGTGGACGTGCACGTTAACAGATCGCAGCCATTTTCCAAGCCTGAGGAAAACCTCAACCAAAAAATTGGCGTAAAATTTCAACTTGTTGTCCCCATTTTTATGGCAAGGAATGGAAAGGGATGGTAGAAAAGGTATATATCATCGGGAGCTAAAAAATCAGATCATGCAGAACAAAATGTAAAAGTCCTTTCATTTAAATAAAAGTCATCTCAAAATTTTGGGAACTTTACATTTCTTATAACCATCTTTTTGAAACTCAACAGATGAAAAGAATCAAAATAACGAACTCGGCCTTCTCTAGCATTAAAGGATACGAAGCCTTCGTTAGTAATATATCGACATTGAACAAATAAATAAAGTAAATTTTTACTTAAACACTAACACTTATAGGAGATTTTTTTCAAAATCGATTCCATTTGAAGCAATCTATGTGCCTAACATACACACTGATAATTAAGCCAATCAGCAAATTGATTTTTACTGTTCATCCTTTGATAAATTGCTCGAATGATAGAATTAAAAATTGAAATATTTTCAAGTTTATCTCTTAAGCAACATTTTTCGATCATAAATTTTATCCAATGATAGCGATATTTTTTTATCAAATCATGTAAACCGCTATGTAATATTTAGAAAGTGCTTAGGAATGTACACTAAATCCATTTTTTACTTGCATTGAGTTCTGGGTATTTTATCCTTTTCCCTATACATTCACATCGTTTAAGGTGTATGTTAAGCAAAATGTTTTTTCTTCTTCTTCTCACATGTATAATATTTCAAATCATTACTCATATATTGGCAAATTAGTTTTTATCGTTTTTCAACAACAACACTAGGATTCCTTTCTATTCATAATCTTCGTTAAGAAGATGTAAATCGAAAGTATTTTATCAAATCATCAAATTTTTCTACAACGTTCACGCAAAAATATAAAAAGGAGAAAAAAAGGAACTGGGAGGAAATTACCGTACTGTACTGTATCTTCTCTATAAAATCTACTGCTTAATGGTAAACATTAACGTCTTTCATTAAAAATAAATATGATTGCAGTGCCGTGCATGTCCACAAGAGAAAAGAAGCTAAAACAAACTCGACAAAAAAAACAAGTTTAAGCCATGAAAACATATGTAAGAGTTCTATGTAAAATCTATGTAGGTGTAAAAGAATTACTACAAAGGAATCTCTGCCAGCTAGTACGACAGAGCTGTGTATTACACCTGATGGCAAATGTCGTCTACCGCTTCAAATTCTTTCCCTCTCAGAAAGTCGCGGTGAAAAAACACTATATGCCGGATATAAGCATAAATATTTTTCCGCAAAACATGCCAGAAAACGTAGTTACCGCAAAATGTAAGACATCACATCTACACACGACAGGTCTAAGCATATTTAACATGATGTTCGAATAAAACGTGCTGCGAGAGAGGAACAGAATTATAATTTTCGAGCTTTCATTAATTGACAACATGCTTTACATACATCGAAATTTGTTGGCCTAGGCAACGCTTTGAGAGAACGCTTTAATTGAATCAATTGTGAAAGCGATTGATTCAATTATTTGCACTGATAAAAAGTCTCCGTAATAATTTTACAATCATAGCATTGGTTGATATATTCTATAAACTCTGCGAATCCAAAATATAACTACATACAGAAACGCGCAAATAATATTATTTAAGCCGAGATTAATATAGAAGTTTGGGCACGTGAACCCATAACAGCGATATCATGAAAAGTAGAGTCCAGTCTATCTACTTTAGTTACGATTGGCATGTACGCGAGCCACAATGAATTTTCGCTCAGCAAATCAGATGCTCGGCTATATACCTGTCAGGCTGACTGTCTGTCTTTCTCCATTCCTCTCTGACAACTACCATCTCTATATAAGTGGGGGATTGATATCCCCCACATTACAAAAAGGATTTTAGGTCTTTATATGTCAACAAAATAGAATTTCATAAATTGCTTTTTTAAGATGAAAAATACGTAAAGATTGTACGTCAATCTAGCTAATGAACTTTTGTTTTAAATTAATTAGAAGCTCTATTAAAAGCTATTGCGACAAGGAAAGTTCATGGTAGTCTCAAAAAAAAAAAAAAATAGAAAAAGATTTTGCATCTGAAAGAGAAAAAGGGGGCTGAAATAGCTGCATTATTAAAGCACTACAGAGAACTGATTTTCAATGCCATTCGGTTGCCAAAAGAGAATGGTATTTACTTACTTAAATAATAATAATAATAATAATAATAACAAAAAAACGACATACGAAGAACACGACTGTTGCAAATTGCTATCCAATTACACGCTAGCATCGCCTATATGTTGCAAGAAACAAATTTGGAATGGCTGGATTAAGCTTAACCGTTTACCAGGTATTCCTCCCAGGAATATTTCTTCGATCTTGGGATCCTATCGACATTTGTGACTTACCTTTGTCAGATCCGTACGGTATCCGATATCGATTCATGCAGATTCTGCCAAGGTAGCAGTAAGATGTCCCATCATATTCTATGTGAATGTGGGGCCATCTGCAGAATCAGACACCATGTGTTTAGCGAGCATTTCATAATGTCGGGCACGGGGCGGGGGGATAGGGGCACTTTCAACTGCAATAGATCCTCTAGGTCGCGATACGGTTTGCCCACATAATTAATAACAATAGTGCTCCTAAATGGCAATTCTCATATACCCTTACTGTAGCAATATATTGTTGAAAACAAAAAGTATTTCATGTTAAAATTTCATAAGCAAGCGTTTAATGCTGCGCTAAGATGCACTTAATGTTACTGAAAACAGCAAATACTTACTAACGATCGATTAATTAAAGAAAATCGAAAAATTAAAGAAAATTAATTTTTTCTTGAACAAACTCATGTTTGCTTATGCCTCCTAAGCTGTATTCAATATCATCATCAATTGTAGTTAATAAAAAGTCTGAAATCATTGTACAACATCCAGTTCAAATTTAAAAGCTCAGATCATTTTAACAGATGCCGTAGAGTTTGCTGACAACATATTCGAACTGATTTTAAATGCTGTTGTATTGTTCATTATTCACTGTTCATATTTAAAAGAATTTTATTTTATTTTATTAAACTACAAAATATACCTCTTTAATTAGTTTTATAATCTCACACCATGTTGCAAGACGTGGAGTTTGAAGTTTTTGTGGTTAGACACGACCTGAATGTACAACACACTGTTTTAGTTATTATTTATGTCAAGATGTAAAACGTTAAACCAGCAAAGCCACTAAACATCCCATACATATATTATTCTTACGTACGTAAGCGGAAACTTAACTTTGTCATATTCTAATTAGAAAAGTGGTAAACATAAGCCAAAGTTAAAGTTGGAAAAGGAAGACTAAAATGATTTACATTTACTTCGTTCATATCTATTGATTATTTATTGATTTTTGATAAATAATTTTATATATTTTATGCGTTATATGTACACAAACAGTAGGCACAAACAAGGGTCTGAATAAGATAAGCGGTTTCCTTATTTTTTTTTTTTTTTTATTACTAAAGGAAAAATATCGAAGTAGAAATAATTACTTGAGCAAAAATTTAACAAATTTCTCTTCCCATACTTTATTTGTTATTGATCGTTGTCCTGTTGTCATGTGGTAGCGAATTTTGTAGTGGTGAAATCGCGACAAGATGTTTTAGGTTTATAGTTGACATGACGTTTTCATGGAAATTGTTTATGACATAAGCTTTCAAGCATCAAGCTTAAATATACATATTACATACATATGTGCGCGTAAGTATGCACATATTCACTTAAATGTGCAAACAAGAGGCCCGTCATTGCACTGTGATGATGATATGCAAGTTGCGACGTTACTGAACATGAACGTATATCGGTATAAAGTTAATATCGTTACATATTCATGCATAAAAAACATGCAATAACTTCTGTGCGTACGAACTCGCATCTATATTTCGTGCACTTCACTATTCATAATTTTGATGAGAATTAAATGTCATCAGCAGAAGTGAATTTTGCATATTTTAGTATAATTTAAACGAAATATTATTCAAATCAACTGTATGTAAAACTCGCTCTCTTCATCATGCGAACTGCTCGAGTAGAACTCCTGACATTCACGTATGTTTGTAAGTGGATATGAAGTTATAAATAGTCTGTAAAACATTTATTACTCGCAAAATCGATTTATTATTTATATATTTATATATAATGTATAAATATTACTTATCCAATATTTCAATTACCTTAGAATGAACAAAACGTTTCGTACAAAAGCTGATACTAATTTTAATACAAGTTCCGGTATTTCATAATGTATGCGCCAGATGCGAAACAGCAACGATAACGCAATTCGACAAGTGTCTGAAACAATGCCAATTAGAATTGATAACGTAACGTAGCCGCGACGTGGCTACTGCCCGTTCAATTCAATATTTAAGAACATGAACATACCATTGCAAGGCCTTTCCTGTTTATATAATTGTAGCTACGATTACGATTGTCCAGAGGTGCATAAATGTTGCCAATCAACGTGCAGATCTGTATGCATTGAACCCTTCGCGCTTACCCTGCTACGAGGCTCAATAATTTTAGGTGACCTAGAAGGAATTTACAAGTAAATCATCGCAATTGTTAACGACTCGTATTTTGTTATCAATTTTATTATATTTATTTATTAAGAATAAATTGTGTATAGTGCTCGTTGATAGATCGGCCTATGCAACAAACGGGAGAAAGACAATAAATCTTAAACTCGATAATATTATCTTCAACATGTTGCAATGGTTTTCTCTGAATCACAAATAAAATTCTGGGGACTACCGTAGAAGTATTAGTATGCATTATAGCGAAAGATGTCACAGAATAAAGAAACGGGATTAAGTCGATACGAACTGAATTTACCAAGAACTAGTTTTGAACAAAAGTTCTTGGCTACAAATTCGATTGACATTGTCGATCAACAGCGTTTGCGATATGCATGGCAACAAATTTTGACTCTATGAGCGGCAACTTGTTTTGATCGCGACAAATTGGAACTGAACCGGAGTGGCAGAAGAAATTTGAAGGGATCCTTCAAAGGGCCTGTAGAAAGCGGTACTATGATAAGTTGTAAGCGGTGATACAAATGTACCGCTTCACTTGCTTCTTAGTTTTGCTGTAAAAAACTCATGTCAACTCCACGGGTAAAAAAAGAAAAGTGGATTCAGATAATTTTCTCTCTCTCTCTCTCTCTCTCTCTCTCTCTNTCTCTCTCTCTCTCTCTCTCTCTCTCTCTCTCTCTCTCTCTCTCTCTCTCTCTCTCTCTCTCTCTCTCTCCCTGTCTTCCTCTCTGTTTAGCAAAGGTCATCTTAGTGTAAAAATCTTAAGAGTTCCTTTTTTCTGACTTGTTTCAAAACCGATGTATCCACGCTTTGCTTTTCAATCTTTACAGAACCACCAAAGCCATCTATTTGAAAACACAGTGCACTAAAAAAAAGGCCACGAAGATCATAGAGTTAGCATAGAATAATAGGATTTTCGAGTGACGTTGGGGTAAATCAGCAAAATAAACGAGCGGTTTTCTCTTAAAACTCTCTGCTAAGGGGTAGAAGGACAAAACAAACGTCAATTTCCGCAAAGTTATCATCTTCTTCTTCAACATTGCGGAAATTTTACTGTGTTGAGATGATAGTTTATTTCGCTCCTAAACCAATAGAATACTGTGGCAAGCTACTGCACAGTTTGCCGTCAAATGACTTTTGTTTTGAATTTCAACTCAATTCAATTCATAATTTTCTTCCATGTTCTCATATTTACATAAAACTTTTTTAAAATATTGGAATATTTTTTAAGAAAATAATTTTTGTCAAAAGAAAAAGCTATTCATTATTAATACAAAATGTCCGATACAACGCAAGAACGCAATTCGAATTCGAAATCCAATCTAATCGAAGTGCAGCATGTGGGCGTTACAGCCAAATTGCAATCTCCTCTTAAGAATCTGATGCACGCCTATTGCTCATCGACCGAAACGGACAACGGACGTCTCTTATACAATCACGATAGCAATGCAAAATACAATAAATTTAGCAATGAAAAGTTGAACGCAGAAAGCGATAGCACTTCGACCGATCGTTCGAAGGTCTTATACGAATTGAAGGCGCTACGGAGTGAGACGAAGTTAAAGAAGAATCAAAAGTTGACGCCTTCGAAAATAGAATTTCAATTATATACGAAATCGAATGCTAAACGTATGAAAAGGGGGAGGAAAACTTATTTGAAGAAAAAGAAGTCGCAACGTAAGCTTTTCACTAATGAGTCGAAAACGAAATGTCAAACAGAATCATCGACAATTTTTCAACGTTTGCGTCAATCCTTGGATCAGTTGCGAGTAAATCGTAAAACTAAGAAACCGTCAATGGATAAAATATTTCCAGAGTTTCCCGAGCCAGAAACCGCCAACCCGCCAAATACCGACATTCATATAGGAATTTATCCTTTCGATCATGGTTGTGCAGATTACCTAAAAATTCACGATTGTCCACCGCAAGTGGTTTCCGTGTACTTGGCAGAACGCGCCGTTTTCTATACCACGCGTTTTTGGGGCGAAGTTTTTGGAAGCCTTCACATAGGGTTTGCTTTAATTGTTACATTTATGTTACAAACTTATCGTTTCTTCTTGTATGCCTTCATTAACACGTTATTGGTCGGGTTTTTAGACATGACTTCCGATTATTTTGTGAAACCATTGTTAACGGTACTCTTTAATGGTTTCTTGCAGCCACCGTTGATTTTTTGCTTTAACCTGCTATCGTCGGTACGAGATATCCTAGAGCCCATAGCCGAAACGGCCAATAACTTTATGCAACCAATTGCAACTGTTGGTAAAAGCGTACGCTTAATCCATGTCTCTTGTACTAAAAAAAATATCATGAGAAACGTTTGAATTTCAATCTGAATTGGATTGTTTTTGCATACGGGTTTATGTTTATCCTTTTTTGAAACCAGATTTTGTTTTTTATATCGTTTTTTGAACTTGTTGTTTTTCTTTAAATAAATTTTATTTATGATTGACTTTACAAAAAAAAAATTTATTCCTTCTGTCTCCTCTCGTCAAAATGTGCGGATATGTGTTAGATCTTTGGTGCAATTCTCTCATTGACCACTGTACTCGATTCCTATTAGTTTTAAAATTAATTGAAGTAAATATTTGCACATATTTATGTATATATACATATATAATGTATTCCTTTTTATTTCCTTTTTAAGTGAGCACAATGTGTTCAGCGCATCTTCCTTAAATGTTTATTTGCCGCAAAGCATCTAAAAAAAGATACCGAGGAAATCTATGTGCATAGGATGCATACTTCGTTTCGAGATTGAAATACGAGCATAAATTCTTTAGGTTATTGTCAATGTTGGAAAGAGTTTTTCTTCGTCGTAGCAGAAATTTTTCTAAATTTTTTCTCGGAGTCGTAAAATTATAAAATAGTTTCCCATACATACGCGAACAGTTTGGTCGCTTTTCATCTTTAACTGATAAATTAGATTCGCCATCCTTTTCGCAACGCATAGCAACGCCTCTTGTTGTATATATATGGAAACGGTATCTATATATTTTATATATATTTTCCTTAGCTACTTATCTTCTGATCTTCTGATTCATTTCAAATGCTCTCTCAATAATAATTCCTGACCACCACCAAGGGGATATCACCTGTATGGCTATCTCCTAGCGTAGAGGGTTTGTAGGTTTCAATGTAGAGGAATGATATTTTGGACATGAGAATGCAAAACAATGTTCGTTGGACAGAACATATGTGAACTTTCCCATTATGACTGATTTCCCCATCTTCAAGGCGAACATTCACACACACACACTATTTCTTCTCTTCACTCCTTCCTTCCTACCACACTTCCTGATCACCGCCGTGCCCGCACCTGTAGGGGACATAAAAAAAACAAAAATTAAGAATATGTGAGTAAAAATCGGATACATTGTACACACATTGAGAGTTCGATTAAGATCAAATTTGCTAAGGATGGCTAAAAACCATAAATGGAGATTTTAAGAAGCGTGTTATTACTAAATATTATTATTATTATTACAATTTATTTACACCAATGGAATAAATTTAACGACTAAAAAGCAGTAAGAACACTATGATTATTATTATTCTTGACAACTATCACGGAAAACTGAAGTCCGACAACAATTTTATTCGTTTATATTGTCACATAGTCTGAAATATAAATTTGACCGATTTGTGTCTATGCTCCCTCATATATCGACTGGTAGCAGTTTTAAAATCAGGATTAAAAGTTACGTTAAGTAAAAGTAGTATGTTTTCCTAATCAAATATGCAAATTTATTATAACGTACTGAAAACCTGTACAAAAGTTGAGAATATAGTAACAGAGTATGTATTCAGCCCTAAAAGTCAGTGCATATGAAGATGACTAAACTGGTGATGAAGTCATTATAAGTTCTGACTTTAGGAAAGCTCAACACCTTTAAGCGTAATAATTTTGAAACTTAGCCAAAGATTCCGAGATATAAGCAATAAATTCAATAATTTATTATAGGGCATAATCAAGGGTATAACTTTTAATCGATTTTTCTGAAGACACCTTAATAAGTAGTGGTAAGCAAACAAAAAGGATATCTGTTGTTTCATCTTCTTAGCATTCTAGGTTATGTTCGTTTTTCAAGCAGCTGAGTGTTTGTTTTTGTAAAAAGTAGTCGAGATCGATTTTAAGTCGTATAAAATTTTGTGCTTTGTGTGATACATATTACTTAAGTACTTGCCTTCTGGTGGTTGAGATGCAATTCTAATTGAAAAGTTCATAGAGCGGATATAAAAGTGGCGACACTCCCGACTATCTATATATATATTTTTTTATCAGTTTTTTATCAGAAGTCTCCAACGTTTTAATCTTTTTAATAGCTATTGCCCATTTCGGAGCACATTTGTGTAATGCTGTTACCATTCACTGCAACTTTTGCTTTGGATTAAACCTACGACTCTTGTCATATTAACCTTTTCACTAACTTAATATTGTTTGACTTGATCCTTTATGCGTTTCAAGTGTTACGTGGAGAGTGTTATGAGAAAATAAAGTTTATAGCTCTTTTGTGAGCCCAACTCTATGAACTTTTCAGTCATTCATTTATCCCAAAAGGCAAAGAAATCTTACGTTGCGAAGAAAATATGTGAAGCACACATTTTATAATAAAGTTTCAATTTAGATTTCAAGATGAAATAAAAAAATCTTATCTCAAGCATTCTCATCCATATGTGCATGCATTATGGTACATTACATATCACTATGCTTCTGCTGTGTTTTAGTGGACAATTTCTTTTAAATTTTCATTTTATATTTTGTTGTGGACTTTCCTTAAAAATAAACCCTGCACAGGTTTGGATTTCCATATATAAAACAGAATTTATTCGAATAAAATTGAGTCATCCAATCATTTCAGTAATAAGTTTCGCCAAGTAAACATGTCTCCCTCTCTCTGCTATACAAGAGGCAGTAAATAATCTCGGGAGACGTACTTAATAATTACTGTCGCTTCCGTAAAATTATTAATGCAATGCTTTCCCGATCAGTTAAGAAAAAAAAGTGACAAAAATTTCACTGCCATTGGCTCATTACAGTATATCAGATCGTTCGAATAAGATCAATATTTAAGATAAACAGGCGATATGAAAATTGGCCTTTCCTATGCGCCGCCATCCAATAGTTACATGCTAATAGGTGCTTGCATATATTTTGATCAGGGATATTTATTGGTGAATTATCAATGCACACAACGGTCACATTCGACGTATTTGACCTTTCTCTGCCTAAAATAGCATGATACCTCTGATACTGTTTTATCATAACCCAATCGTCGGTTTTGGTTTTAACGGATTAAAAATTGTTATATTGATGTCAGTGACAACGGACGTCCCGGAAGACCAAAAATGTTCAAAAGAATGAATTGCAAGACTTATTAGACGAAATCCAAGCTCAAACTTTCAAATAACACACAAAATGGTTAACATACGAAACTAATAACTAAAATTGTCTCTAATTGTCTTAAAGCAAACACAATTAACAAAACGTTTTTGCTGAATAAAGCAGAATTGCGAAAAGAAAATTATGGGAAATGAGTTCACAATTTTAGTAATAAAAAGCCACTCTTTGCGTTTCATATATCACAAATGAAGTAGCGATCAACAACAACAGCAGCACCGTCAGCTCTTCGTCGCGTTCAGTTGTTGTTTAAGTCAGAAGCATTATATAGTATCGTAAAAAGATCCCTAAGAATTATTTGGAGTCGTTAAGTAAGTAAGTAAGTAAAAGCCCTATAAAGTGTATAAATTCTTGGTTAGTTTCAAATTTGGAATTCGCATCCGACCATTCATTCTCCATCTGCCCGCCTGCGGAAATATGTAGAAATTGTGGTAAACATTCTCCTGTTAGCGAAACTGAACATATCGCTTACAAATTTGCAAAAAAAATTTGGAAGTGACCTAAATTTTGCACGGGACACGCCTACAATGTCCAGACGCCTATGCAACAAAAACTTTTGTTTTGAAAATGAAAAAAATCAGCAGCGCTCACTTCACTTTATAAAACACAAAAATTTAGTAAAAAAGTAAAAGATACTTTTTTAGTCCTTTTTGGAAGAAGAGGTGACGGGTACAAAATATTCGGTCAAAACCGAATATAATTATTTGTTTTTTATTATAATGCGTATTTGACTGCACATTCTAAAGCAGGAGTTTAGAACTTGAAAAAGGTATTCATTCCTAAGTTTTCAATTTAATATTTTTTAAATTCCTATTCAATTTTATGAGCTTCGACTGCATAATAAAAATATACCTATTTTCCAAGTACAACTACAAATCAATTCCTTTGCAATAAAACAATTCTTATCAGTAAAAAGAATAGGTTCGCAATTTCACTAACCCGTCAACAATCCTAAGAAAGGAAAACTCGTTTTATTATTTAAATAGACCACTAGGGGGTATGAGGATTAGAAAACGATTACATAATGTGAACATTTCTTGTACGAACTATTTGCGTGAATTATCAGATGAGTTATGAGTGAAAGTACTTGTCTAGTTACCGGATGGATAAACTAGAAGAACGTGCACTTGAAGTACAGATCGACATGTAACTACCTAAATGCTTTTACCTGAATGCTTTTACCTAGATAGGTAGAGGAGAGCTCGACGAACATAGTGTCGTAGTTGTCGACGTTTTAAGCCTTGCATCTCAAGCAAGTTGTTACGAATAAGACGATAATGTTATTGCACCACCTTGTTTGACTGTTGCAAAGAAAGAAACAACAAAGCGAGAGAGGCAAACCAAAGTTTATTGACTTAATCAATTAAGTTTTATGGTCGTTTTTCAACCTCGGAACAAATTCGAAAAGTAAACACAAACGCGATTTATCGATTCGTACAAAGAGGAGGATAATTTGAAATGATTGCAATTATATAACATGGAGGTTTAGTAAATTGAAAGACTTAAATTTAAATGATTGAATGAAAATTTCTTTTAGAAATTTTTTGCTTTCTTTTTTGTGGTAAAAATCGATAAATTTATTTATTTCAAATTCAATTCAACGAGATTTTATCCAAAACATGGAAAAAGGAAACTAAAGAATTTTCATTCTTAACGAAATTTATTTTCCAATAAGCGTTTGCGAGGAACTTCCTCACATCACATTCCTGCGAGTGTAATGCACAGAAATAAAGATTTAGCAGATTAAGCGAATGAGTTCATTCGAATGCAACTGTGTGCAGTGGTGTTCATTCGACCGTTGTGAGTAAGGACAGCGAAGAGCAATGTTATGTGTACGACTTATGCCAAACTTGTTCATAGCTAGTCGAGTGATTTGGTTTCGCTTTATTCCCCATAAAGCGAATTTCGCTCTATTCGACTCATATCGATCAGACCGACGTCTGAGTATATATATGAATATATATACATATGCTTTTTTTAAAAATTTTTTTTTAAGTTGTGAAGCCACCGGAACGTACCCACTATGGCCGCTTATTAATTGCGTTAAACAAAAGCCAACCTCCCCATGTTACCTATTGAATCAGGGCCGCAGACCTGGTGTGCGCCGGTTTGCCCATCTACCACTGCCTGCTCCAGCATTCCATTCTTTCAACAGTCGCCCTCTGCGTACCGCTTAGCCACGTCAGCTGGCAAGCTGTGAAGTTCAGCTCTATACCAGCTGCGAACTTCGGGTCTCTTCGGCTCACAGGTCAATTGGTATCATAACAGCGATAACCAATGCCGCATCTTCCGACACAGTACGATGTACTGCGGAAATCTTTAGAGTACCGAGCCGCTACACTGTTTGGATGTCTCTTATATATGACGGCATATCAAGCGCCTTTTTACAATCCGCCGCATAGTATCGTCGCTGTTACTACTTTTGCTATCAATTTTCTACGGTCTTGTTTAGGGCCTCGCATTTTCGGTAGTAAGCGCGCCAGCGAATTTGCTACCTTCGCTGCTTTCTCGTCCTTCATCATCACTCCTAGATATTTTATGGCGTCTTGCGATTTTATCCTTATGCCTCCAACTTTAATTGTAACTCTCTCTACCTTCTTCCTTGAGGTTATTAGCACAGAAACCTTTCTTCTCTTCTGAAAGTATTACATCCATTGACTGCAGCCGTCTCTTAAGCATGTTGGTGGTTCTATTTACTATAGCGGTGATTTCCTCTAAAGTCTTAGCAACAATTGTTATTGCAATATCGTCGGCGAAACCCACGATGGAAGCCCCCCTCTGAGAAAGGTAGCCTTAGAAAATCGTCGTACAGTACATTTCATAGTGTGGGGCCTAGAATTGACGCCTGAGGTATCCTTCCAGTGGCCAGCCGTTCTCTGCACCTTTTCTCTGTTTGGTATCAAAGTTTGCTGCCAGTGAAGTGGCTAGCCCTTATATTGATAAGATAAGGCAGGATTTTTCCTTCCCGGACGTCTGCTACGATATTGTACCAGTTTGCTGAGTTGGATAACAATGTAATGTATAACGTTATTTGGTGCCTTCCATACATCGTTTCGCTGGTGATGGTACGCTGTTGGCTCAGGCGGCGGCTTATTTGGCTTTGTCATCGGAACGGTTGTTTTCACCTTTCTAGGAAAATTTGTTCTTCCAAGCACGCATTAAATGTGTTCACAAACATGGTGGGTTTTGCTAAAATGGCTTGGTTTATAGCGCGGTTGGGGATACCACCGTGAGCCGGGGCTTTCTTATCTTTAATGGCGTTTGCGATGGCGAAAATCAAAAGTTTTCCTCACTAATGTTTCTTGGATTTTTCCGCTTATAATTCATGTCATAACTTCTACAACAAACTCCTTTGCCGAGTTTCTGGATTCTGCCATGGAAGTCCAGCACATGCTTTAGGGGGTCTGCTTTCCATTAAGAGCCCCTGCGAGGCCGTTTAGCATTCTTCGCACGTTGGTTCTGTTGGAGTTCACAATTTATTGCTATGGTCGCTATGTGGTCGCTGTGGGTGTAGACATTGCTAACATTTCGTGCCATCCGCGAGGCCATTGCGCTACTAGCCATGGTAATGTCGATCCCGGAAACACGACCGATCATTTCCTTCATTTCTGGAATGCAATATTGTAAACTTTTTATAACATCCGATGTTAACATTTAGACACTATCAAGTGGTTGATTAGCATTTAGCAAAAGCTAGCTAGATGCATACATTAGAAAAAGAAGATGCAATTTCTACAAACGTAGTGCGAGTCAATCAATGGACTTTAATAGAATTTTTTCTTGTGTTATCATTAATTGTCATTAGAAAAACTTTAAATGGTTTATCTGAACAAATTTTCCTTTATTTATGTACTTCATTTCATGTACCGACACAATCAGAACAACATATGAATTCAAACATTTAATTAAATTTAAATCACAAATCTTTTAAGCTTTAAGCATCCGTGCATTTGAAGGTTCTTTTTTATGTGCATTGAAAAATAATTGTATCGACTAGAGGAGATAAACAACATGTGTAAACGTCATTTCGAATGCAATAAATAGATATGAATAAATTGAATGACATTTAATGTTCGTGCACATCCTGCATGTGTATATAGCGATATATATATTTACTGGTATACTGTATATGTATCATACATACGGCTTTGTAGATATATACTTATATATATATTTATTAAATATATACTTATATATATATATGTATATATATATATATATATATACGTATGTATATGCATAATGAATGATATCAATAGATATATATAGATATATATATCAATAGATATATACAAATACCCCTATATATAAGCAATATATATATACCGATATATACAACTGACATATACACCTATACATAACCGATACTGATATATAACCAATGTATATGGCGATATATAACCGACACACGTACTGATGTATATACAGTTTCGTAATCAAGATAGCGAGAAAATCTAAATTTGAAATTCTGGTATCAGTGTTGGTGATGATTGTGAACGCATTTTTTGAATGGCATCTCATTAAAAAGATTTCATTTAATTTTTAATTTCTTGTGTTTATAAAATTTATTGCTTATTGTGGTAAAATTTTTTTCGCTTTGCTTTTCTTTTCTAGGAATCAAGCTTTAAATGCAACGCATATTACAACGAACCGTTCGAGTCGAAAAGCACCTCCGCCATTGTTACGTTCACGTACTTTACCTGCAATTATAGTGCCTGCCCCGCCAGTATTGTCGCTGCATCCTGAAAAATCGCAGTATCATTGGGGTATGTTAGTAAATTATTTCAAACATTGTTTACATTATCTACCATTTATTTAACATTAAATGGTTCCGATTAAATGGATTGATTGAATAAGTCATCAACTAAATTTATCTTCATCGTAATTGGATTTAGAATAAAAGGCTTAAAATATTTGCTTCTACAATATTCATATTACATTAGCGTTAACTATAAAATTATCAAAACGCTGCAACGTACACTTGGGCCTCGACTTGTACCTAAGTTGTTTTACACGGTTCCAATTTTACACGATTTTCAATCTAATGAACTCTCAAAGAGAAAGCGATGTTAAATACTGGCAAAGGCGTAGCAGACAATACTTACTATTGAATTATTAATAGGTGCATCTGGCAATGCCTACATATATAGTTAGTAAAATGATATGAAAGAAAATATCGTCGACGACAAAAAAAGTACAACAGTTTTATTTTTTCTACGAAGCGGAAGTGAAGAAAGCAGTAACAGAACGGAAAAATATTGGTCGCAAAATTATTGATTGGGTTTCCTGTTTGCAGAAACTGAGGTGCATGTCCAACCCCTGCAATCTCGTACTGTTAACAGGTGTGCTTTTAGAATCGCCCTGAAAATATTCTGAAACCGTAAAAGCAGGACAACGACAATAATCTGCTTAAAATTATTCTTACCTAAGAGTCATACTTTCACCTTAACGACTTCCTAATTAACAAATAGAATCATTCTCTTTAATCAAGCCAGAAATATAATTTTATCAATGAAAAGCGAATGTCTTGCGCGCATTTCATATCGTTGTGTCACACTTTTATCGTCACGTTTTATCGTTGATGGCCATTATCAGGGCCATGCAATATTTGCCATTAGTTTTAGATACTAATTAGACGAATTACACATTAGCGGTGTGTGGTTTGAACAAGGCAAACCAACGTGCTACGTAACTAACAAAAGGGATCATATTGTTGACAACAAAACGCGCGAAATTTATTGCACACTCGAAAATACTCGGCATATTTCAATCCTAAATAGTTTCGTCAATAACTGATAAATTGCATTACATATGTCGGTCTGTAAACTATAATTAAATGGAATATCATCCGTTCATTATAAAAATGGTCTATGCCTGCTTATGGTAATAACGAGATATAAAATGATATTTTATTTTATATATAAATTGATATTTTATTTTATATCTCTATAAAATAATATTTCATTTTATATCTCTCCGAGTTAATGACCTAATTATACTTTTAATCAAGTTTTAACATTTTTCATTCTATCACAATTCCATTAACGCATTGTTGTCTCTTTATGTCAGCAGACACCTTTTCCAGAGAAAGCCTTTTCCTATAGCATAAATTTCTAGAAAAATTAATTATAATTATTATAATTATTGTAGGTAGTCCTTAAAAACACTCTCGCTTCTTTTATTCACTTACTTATTATCGTTTACTCTCAAACCTAAAGGTCAAGGTAGTCAAAAAACATAAAAGCCACTTATATAAGTGAAGTTTTCCGCTTACATAAACTTTTATATTTCGGAATTGAAATTTTATTTTGATTTACTTAACACCACCCACATCCTTCCAAAGCCTCACTTTAGCATACCCTTTGCTTTTCATTACAAGCGAACTATATGAAGTTTTGCCTCAGAGTTGTTAACATGTAAGATAAAGATAACTTAATACTCTTCAAGACGCTTTGGCTTGGCTGCCTTGCAAGGCGCAACAGCCTTGTAAGACAAATCCCAGTAAAGCGTACGCTTGCAAGACTAAATTTTATATACCAACGTATATGCATGAATTTAAATTCTCTCATTCAAATTTAATGCTTTACGACACTTTATTTACATGTCATGCTTGCTTGACTAACACATTAGAAGCCTTCAAAAATGAAAATGAAAAATTGTATAACTTCGATAATGTAGTGGATTAGCAAGGGAAAATAATTTCCAATTTAATGTAAAACAATTTACTTGTTGCTGCTTATGTGGCATTTACTCGACTTGTAAAATATCTTCACAAATCAATTGCTTTCAATATTTTTCATTTTTTTTTTTCTTTGTTTAATCCTACATCACAAACACATTTGTGATGTAAGGCATATTAAGTTTCTGCGTTTCTGTCTGCTCGATGACTTCTTCTGCACTTTTGTGTGGAAGATTAGTATAATATATTGAGTTGTCATCTACTGGTATATAATTATTTCCATGCACACACTTACAGTACGAGGCACTTGATCTTATTGATACAATAACAACTTTGCGATTTATCATTGATACGAACTGTAACCTCACTTTTATTATTATTGTTATTATTATTAGCCAGAGAAATAAATTCTACGACTAAAATTTTAAAGGAACAGCAACCAGGGCTTCAAGGCTTTATTGAAAACTCTATCGCAATTTCGATTTGAACTCAAGACCGTTGATCATTTGCCTATTCGGCGACTAAGGCGGACAACTTTAATCTTTAGTCTTTGCCTGGGTTGTTTATTAAAGAAATTACAGGTTAGAAGTTTCGAACTATTTACACGAAGTTTGAAAGATCGACATGATTTGATTCAAAGATGAATCTTTTTGAAAGTAGCTTGAATTAGATCATTCTTCTGATACTCCCCATATAATATTTCCTTTAGAAAGATCTCTATAGAAAGACAAATTTCGGTGAAGACTATTTTTTGAACTTCCTTTCATATAAACCTTCTTGCAAAACACACAACACAAGTCTTTATATAAATTTCAATATTTTATGAGAAAAATTTATTCGAAATAGTGATTTGACCTTGAATTTACTATACCAAGTCTTTTCGACCACTTCCCCTTTAACTGTTCTCACGACATTTGGTAACGTAGCTTACTCTTTTGTATTTGAAGGCGAAAATAATCATTGCAGAGCATTGAAGAGTTGATCCTGACCAGATGTAACTTGTCGCTTAGCTCGTTTTTGTATTTCATTTTAAAAATTCCATCTATTATCACTTAGCTATTAAGCACCAGTTTTGACAATACAACGTTACATGGGCCTAATGATCCAATGATCATTTCAATCTACTAGTTACGAATTAATCTTTCAGGACAAGGACAGGCTATGTCCATTTTCAAACCAACGCTGTTGTAATAAAGGGAAAACCTGTAAGCCGAGTATCTATTTTTCGCCCAATTTCCAGATGGACGCAACAATCAGACTCATATAAATCAGCTTAACGTTCTGATCAGCTTGTTGTGATGGCATTTTCCTATGTCACTATGATGATGAAATGAAAAATTCTTCTACAAGAGAAATAATAAATATATTTGACTCACTCTAATGATGACATGAACGAACATTTCGCATAAGAAAAGCTCTCCTTTTTTTATATACACAATTAAAATGACAATAAAATTAAAATCAATTGCGTTCATGCGAAAATCATTCGATTAAGGAGAACGTAAAAATTATTCCCGATATCTATGCGAAGAGATGCACAATCAATTCATTCCTATACGATTCCCATGCTCATATTCCGTTTTTTTTTCTTTTTTTCTTTAAAAAACAAATTGCTATCGGGTGTACACTTAACAGAGGTAATAGAAAAAAACAACCCGCAATCGTAGGAAAACTTTATCCGCTCGGGCGGGCGCTCGATATCGTATAATAAATATATAAAAATCGATAGATTTTTGATTAACTACGAGCGCAAGCTTTACACGACCGGAGTAGATTCTCTTAGGTTCGCGGTAAATTTTACTTATCTGCTATACCTTCTAGATATTAGGTATTTTGCTTTGATTTTCTTATTTTCTCTTTTCTATATTAAGAAGCTCATCATTTCCAAATTCCAAATTCATTCAATTCGCTCAAAAAATGAATTACTTTAACTGGTTTAGAACCTGATCGATTGAAGACAAATCTATACGTGTTGTATGTAAGCTGTTATAACGTCACAGCTTAAACCAAACTCGATGATTGTGCTCTAGTTGTTTGTCCTCATAAAAGTAGATTGAGTCGAGTTTAACCATCCAATTATCCCTGCGTGATCTACAGTCAGCAAAGCAGCCCTTATTGTTAACAAATTCAAAGAATTCCTTAAATCCAAAAACCGTAGTCTTTGTTTAGTTTCGATTGCACAGATGCTACTAATGCTTTTCTGGTAACAGAATGACAAAATAAGTGCCGCACAGGCAACCAATGTGATGGAAATAATGCCAAATAGAAATCCGAGATAAATGATGTTTTATCACCACCGGAAAATGCAAAAAGAAGACAGCGTAACATAGTACGACCACAGAGATAATAGACGATAGGTAGATAGTCGACTTGACGTAACCGACGCAATAGATATCTCAAACAAAAGTAGGCGGAAACATTTTATATGGAAAACTAACTATGAGAAAACGATTCTTTAAGAAGCACTGGATAATGAAAATAACTAAAATGACTGGTAACTCCACCACAACGTCACAAAGAGTTAACAGCAAAAAGGGAGTCAAAGTAAAATCGTTTTCTTTAAACTCAAAGATTACATCAAATATTTTTTTACGCAACTTTTTTCTTATTGATTATCTTGGAGGAAAAAAGACACGTGATCGAATAAATCAGGAAATTGTCTTCGTTTTTATTACTATTTCAAAATTCAATTCTATTTTTGGGCATAACCGATCCATGCAGGATTTAATTCCACGAAAAACGGGATTATATCTTTCTAATGACTGGCTTAAAGCGAGCTATCCATCATAGGGGTTTTACGATGCACTATCTCACTAGAGAATAGGCTGAAACAAAAATCATTAGGGACTACAAACTTGGTTAAGGAAGAGTTACTGAGTTTGTAAAAAGCGCAGAAAGACCTGAGCTGCTTACTTTGAACTCTTCTTAATGAAAAAATGCCGTTACAAATTTAAGTTTAACTATACGACTTTCAAAATGATCCACAAATAAGTTTCGTGACTACGAAGCGAAGCTGGCAGGAACATAACATTTATAATTTGTTTGAATTTCTTATTTTGAACTTAAGTCAATTTTTCTGTGACTACTTTAACATTTTTTTTCGTACACCATTTTTTTATATCAAAAAAAAAAAAAAAAACAATTAAACAAATCGTAAAGATGAGCAACCAAGGATTACAAACGTAAAACAAACAACTAGTAGCGGAAATCGTTGGTCTTTAGTGAACCGCAATACAAAGGCGACAACACCGGTCTGGCACAATAATAATAATAATAATTTTAACAATAATAACAACAACAACACTTTAAGCATAAAATCTCTTAATTTGCCTAAAGATGATGCCACGTTAGCTTATCGTCGCAAATCGTCTGGCAGTACACCGCATAACGTAGGCGGTGGTGCGATGACGGTTGGGCAACAGCAAAAACCTTACGGAGGTAGCGGTGGGGCCTTACAAACACCCGATGCCTTAACCACAACAACTTTGTCAGCGTATGCCTCATCAGGTTCAGATGACTTTGAATGTTATGCGGCTGACGGTTCAGTATTGTTGAGGTAATTTACGAATATTTTTAAATAAGAAAATTATATATTCGGCTGTTGGTGAATCTTTTATGCCCACCATTTTTTAATTTAAAAACAAAACCTTAAGAAGGAAAGGAATGATATTTTAAATTATAGCGTGGACGTAGCCGCTTTTCTTCAATTTTTAAAGATACAAATAGATATACATCTTTAGAAATTTTTATCAATTTTTGTGCCGTAGATTATGAGTAATGAGCAAAAGCTACAACTGGTTTGCTTTCTGTTCTGGTATGTTGACCGACTATGCCAACCTGGTTGAGCGGACTTGAAATATTTTCGCGTTATTTGACGACGCATGCGACGAGAAGAGTACTTACCATAGACATATTTACACAGACTGACAAAAGGGCGTGATTCAATCTCATTCGAAATTTGATATTAATAAAGAACGTAATTCAATCTCATTCGAAACTTCTTTTATATATAAAATGATTCGTCGTCACTAAAGGGATATCTTTTGTACGCACATAAACACGAGGACAGGAGGACAGAAAGAAATGTGGGAAGGGGGATAGGGAATGGCCGCCACCTTGGACGTGTGGTCTATCGCACTGGGAATAGAGCCTGGGTAAGCTGACTTGTTGTCTGTTCTGCTTATATGCCAACTTATACGGTAGGTGTTACACAAGTTTTAATAAAATGAATATAACCCCAACATTGGATGGTGGGTATAAAAGGAAAACGAAAAGTAGGTAAAAAAAGATCCATTTAAAATTTTTTCTCTGTTTCTCTGTTTAGTCTTTTTCTGTTTTCTTTTTCGAGATAAGCTTCGAAATGCCACTTAGCCACTTACGTTTTTGTCCTTATGTTTTTCTCTTTAATAAATTATGCACACTCGCACAATGCTTTGTATGCGACATTGATTAGAATTCCATCGCCACATGTTGTAGCTGCACGTGCTTATCGGCTGGCCACCAAAAAGCGTACGGGCAACGACAATGATAACACTTGTGGTAGCTTAATAGGGAATGCCTCCAAACACACTCATACACGCTCTTCTGGCGAGAATACACCCACACTGGAAAATTGCGGCATTGATGGTAGTTTCTTCAATAATACGTTCAACGTTGCAGCTAATCAAGCAGGCACTGCTACCACGTCGAGTACGGCCCTTACACGGCGCTTAGCTAAATTACTTCATCAATCCGGCACTAGTACGATAACGAAGTCACAACAGCAACCACAGCAAGTGCAACAATGCGTAGAAAGATCTACATTATTAACAGCTTCCACGTTGACAGCATCCAACTATTGTAATGAAGATGCCCCCAGGCGTTTGTCCTGGGAAAGGTATGTACTTGTGTGCATTTGATGTGTTATTTATAAAGGTAAGCGCACTTTACAATGAGATCTATTAGCTCTTAAGACATTACACACTCAGGCACTTGAATATTTTTAAGAACACATTTAATGACACATTTGTTCAACTGTTGTCGTACAGTTTTAGTTATTTTCAAGAAATGCTCTAATACAGCAACTAATTAAATGAGTAAATTTTAAGGTTCATATAAAAATATGTTTGTGCCATATTTTAATGTATTTGGAAAGATGTTTGCAAAAGTTTAAAAGGTTGTATTTTTTTGGCAGATTCGACCCAAGACTTTTTTCGTAACAAACATTAGATTTTTCTGTTAAAAGATAAGATTGTCATTAAATTTTTGGTTCTTTTTTTATCACCTTAAACGATCAACCGGATTTTGCAAAAGCGATATTCAAAAAGTTTTATGAAAAATTTTTAAATTCTTTTCGCTTTTAAACTAAAATTCTCAAAAACTCAAAAATTGAATTATTTGTTTTTAATGTTTTGGAAGTCCAGGCCCGTACCTACATCCGCTTCTTTCTGTTCTTTCCCTACAAAGCATGGTTAAAAGAGGTCATAACGTTTCTTAGTCTATCTGATGTTGCATTTAAGTCAAAGTCTCAAATGGACTACTCTTCCTCAAAGTAGGCGAAAGTACATTCCTTCTTTTTATGTCTTCTTCTGCTCAGAACACATACATACATTTGATGGAAACAGGTCCTAATATTTATACTTACACTTAGGGGATGTCCCCTATTCGTGTGACGCTGTGACACTCAGAAAGAACGACAAAGAAAGGTGGCCGTAGCCTAGCGAGTGTGCGCCCATTCGGTAAATGTTAAGTCTTCACCAACTGATGACTCATTCATTATAACTACGACAAAGGTAAACGTTAGTCCACTGAGATTTGAATCCTTCTAATCGCCGTTCTTATCTATTCAATTACTCTTGGGGATGATTCATAAATGAGCTGATATTGTATACCATCGAGCGTCTCATAACGCGACTAACTTATACTGCGTTATATAGACGCCGTGCTCTATGGGACTACGAATTAATTTAACTCAGCGAAGGAGTTCTGTGAAAATCGTGTTAAAAGAAACACAGAGTTACTACAAATGAATGCGCACCGCATTATATACGATCTCAGAAACAAATGACGAATTAAAAGAAAGCGGCTCTTTATGATTTTCTCAATTTTAGGGAAATTACCTTACAATCCACTGGGCGTTATGTGGACGTCGCGTTGCATAAGACTTGACCACCGAATTACTTTTTCTTAGAGGAAACAATTCAGAGAAATATTCCTCCTTTCATTTTTTTCTCTTGCTCGGCAAATGTATTTGCGAAGCCAATCCAACCAGGCCTACACACTTATGCACTTCTCATATTGTATGAGTATTGTATGTAAATAAAGTCACTAGAGAATTAATCTTAATCCAGTCTCGACTTGTTCCACCAAAACGGACTGGAAAGCTTCTTAGGCTACTTGTTATTCTGGATAGGATTCGAACAAAAATTCCATAGTCGAAATTCCAGAGCTACTTGGAGATTACGTAACCAATGCGCTAAAAAACCCATTGAAGTTTATAGATAGCGCAGATATTTTCAATACGAAAGTTTTCAGTGACGTTAGAAATTTTGTTTTAAGGAATTCAGAGGAGAGTAATATATGTATTCAAGATTGAAAATTGTTGGACATAAGTATTAGATATAATAGTTTTCTCTTAAGATTAGTCAACCCGTATATATTATTTTTATTTCGACAAAAATGACCGATAATCGACACGATAACACGACTGTTTGGAAGGAAAAGCGATAAGAAGGAAGACTTAGTCTTCTCTGCCGTAGAGAACAACACCAAGCCACACACAATATTAGTGAATTATTAGTAGGATTTTTGTTAAAATTTCCCGCTACTAAAGAGTATGTTTATGGGTTCAATTTTGTTGTCTTCTTCTTCTTAATTCCCCATTATTATATAAATATAAATTAAATCATATTTGTGTTTAAAAATCAACAAGCAAAACATAAGATCCCGCTCTGTTGTGTTTTTCGTGTTCTTGTATTAAAATAAATTACTTTGCGAAAATTTAAAAAAATGTATTGAAAAACAAAAGAACTTCAAAACAGATGTGTTATATGCCAAATCATTTTCATTATATTTAATTAGTGAGCAGGATACTTATTAGTCACATGCAAGTGACGATGAGGTTTAATTTCTTTTTCCATTTTTTTCCGCTTTCATGAAACAATATGACTGCTGATGAGAGAAATACTTTGTATCTATAGGAAATTCAGTTATATCCACCATATGGATCATGATGTGGCACATAAGCTTGCGTGTGCTTAGCATGTATGTGACACATCAGGAATGAAAAATCATAACATGCAAATAAATATATTTTTCCATAGATAAGTCAGAATGACAAAGTAATATAAGTAAGGGGCTTTTCAAAGAATTTCAACGGCATTATGTGCATATAAGTAAAGCATTTCAATTGGCTTTGTAACAACTGTTTTTTTGTACTGAACTTATGTGAAAACAAAAACAATAAGATTTTCACGCACGACTAGAATGTAAAGCAGAGACAAGTTATGAATGCCAAATCCTTTTTTGTCAGCATCAGTTGCTTAAAACTGTGTTGCGATTATATCACTGAACTAGAATACAAATATTAAGTAACCTAAAAAGTATTAACCCTAATGGATGGTAGGGCAACTCGAACCTTATGCATTAGTTTCGATGAATCTCTAATATTTTTCCCTGAAACTTGTTTATGTATTCGTTTTGGACAATGGCATAAGACAAATAGTTCTTCTTCTTACTTCTTATATGCAGTTTTCTGATTCTGTTTCGGCTAATTTTTTTTATTATTGTGGGTGTGCTACGAGATATTTTTAAGGATGTGATTGGAGGAAGTCATGTCGTGATACATCTCCCAAGGACCAATTTTGACATCAGTTCGTATTCTAAGCGATATGCAGATCCTGTCTCTATATGTCTCCAAATATATACATATATATAACATCTTTATTACCGTGAGACTTTGGAAAGAGTTCGTCATGTCTGTCCGCCAGAAAGATTTGTTATTTTAATTGATGGACAAGATCTGAAGCTTGAATTTTTTCCTTCGATTTTGATGGCCGTACCGTCGAAAAGAATAACCGAGTTTTAATTAAAAACATGTTGTCTTAAAATCGATCATAAACTATTGCGCAATTTGTTTCATTCCGTTATTGTTCAAAAATGAAGTTTGAGCAAAGAATCTGAATATAAATGGGATCAAATATGATTCATAGTATACTGAAAAAATCTGTAGAACATACTGCCATTTGTCTAAGAAGTTCTTAAAAAAAGTATAAATTGGCAGGTAGAGTAACTACATCCATTTAGTATCTGATTGATTCAAGACACTCCTTCAAATCTTACGAACTTAACGACGCTAAGTACAAGATACGAAAAGCTTGTTAATGTGCATACTAATCGTTACTTTTGATTTATGCAAGTTGCAAACGTTATATTGAAACGCGCATACATCTGTTTTCACAAAATATAAAAATCTGCAAATTTTATTACAACCACAAGAATCACAAAGCAAGTAACAAACTATGTAAGTAATAAACTATTATTTGTATGTGACTATCACCCAGAGCATAGTACCATAAGGATGTGTGAGTGCTTGGCAGAGTATACAAATAAGTATGAGTAAAAAAAGGGAATCATTCTTTTTCCCTATTCTTTTTCTTATACTGTGTATATTATATATATGACAATGTCATAGTTAGTTCCGAGATTATATTGTTTTGTTATTCATTTATTCTTCGGTTGATTGTTGGCTTTGTTATATGAATCAGTAAACATATAGTGATAAAAAAATATAGTGTAAAAAATATCTCCAATTTTTAAAGTATTTTAAGAAATATTCTTAGCAACTGGTCTGTCCACCTTCGCTATGTAATAAAATTTTTACAATCTCTCCTTAACTAAAACGATATTTGCATTTAAATTTGTAAAGCAACCATGCAAAGCAAAGCAAAAACCAAATATGCCATCATCCGTCCATTATATAAGGAAACATTTTTAGTTCGCATATATTGCATTGATGTTGGTCCTCATGTCCTGCCATAACTAATAGTTAATAATTGATAACTTTTCCAAATATTAATTTTAAATTTCCCGAATTCACTTAATAACTAGGGATCAGTATTTTCTTCTTTTTCAAAATATACATACAAAGGTATTTGCCCAGTATGTGTGTGTAAAATGTCTCTTCGCTTTACTACCTAGAAGCAGAAATTTTTCCAACATTTCCTGGAATCTAAATAGTTGCATATTGTTTGTGGCAGTTAGTCACTTCTGCATACAAATGTTTTTGCATTCTAATGATATTCTTTCGTTAGGAAAGGAAAGTTTAAAATTAATGCACTAACAAACTAACATTCGATAAAGGCCACAGGGCTGATGAAGGGATGAAAATTTACATACATATCTATGTTTACCCAACAGATATTACGTTGTTGTTAATGAAGCAAAACAATGTTATTTAAATTCTACGGAGCCTTTCGAGACTTTTTCGCTTTTAATTACATTAGAAAATTCTTTACGTGACTAATTAAACTGACGGTAAGGATCACATATTTACGCGTGTTGTACTTTCTTGCTTTTGCTGTTGTTATAAAACAAACAGCGGGAGGAAAAGCAAACAACAAAGCTACACTTCTTATATAAAGCTTAACAGCGAATATCGTGGCAAAAAGTACAGTCGCGAATGCTTTTCCAATTTTGTATTTTTCTATGATGATCATAGAGAGAGATTTTTATCTCCTTATGAAAGGGCATCAATCACGTTCTCCTAGTTCTTAGTTAGTTGTGGATAAAGTTCACGCAATTTAAATATGGGGAATGGAACAGAGCTCTCATTCGGATTAGTTCGAACTGATACTTTTGCAAATTTAATTTTCAATGGTTTTTTAAGTGACTAAGTTAAACAATATATACTGATTAGAAATATCGTAACATCTATAAAGCAAAGCCTTACTTTACTGAAATGGAGTTAAAACATGCATTTCCCTAAAAAACGAACACCGAATTTAACGTTTTTATTTCAAATTCAAAATTATTGATACAAATGATAAGTATTTCGAACAAAGAAAAATCTTTATATAGTTTACTTATGTTTGATTTGTTAATGTATTTTGGATACAACAAACATACCCTCCAATCACACCCATTAAACTGTGATCTAAACTACATAACTAGTTTGAATGTTAATTAAAATCGATTTAATCGGCATGAGTAGCCGATTACATAGCAATCGTCCGCCTTCCCAAAATCAAATCTTAACGCGACAGAGTTTGCTTTGGCCATAGCAACGGCGAGTGGTCAGTTGGTAAAGGCGTACACTTACGTTGGGATACTTAGCCTGCGGCCGCTGCCTAGCACATTTTGCCTTTAATAATGCCTTTCTCAATACGTCACCTGCATTGTCATTGGTGTTTACGTACTCGACCCGTATATCATCCCTTTCGTATATTTGACATACATAGTGAAATCTTTTATCTGTAGTCGGAGTATCCACTAAAAATTTGTCACCTTGATTGTCAATAAAAAAGTGTTGGGACCTTCGATGTAATTTTTTAATCTAAACTTGTGCGGCCCGATGGCACAGTACCTATTTTCTGCGCTTGCCAAGAGTGGTGTACTCCGCGTCCGAACTTAGTGCTACCATTGGCTAGTTTTAGTCTCCCAAGCTAAAAAGTACTCAACCCTTATAAGATTTGCGTTCACATTTACCCCTATCAACACTAGCAATATATACAATCTCTCCATTTAGATGTACATGTTATTTTACCTTTCGGATATTATTGAAGATTACGCAACACGCATTTTGCAGCACTCCTATGTTTCTCATATGGATGATTACTGTACTGTCACAACTTTGACAAGACGCAGTCACGTACAGACGTAACATACGCCAGCTAAATTAGTTGGCCATACATTAGCTGCCAACCTTTAATGGGCAGCTTTTTGATGTTCTTTGACCAGTGAACAGTGGAACCTATTTCACTAAGAACGTTCTCATTTCTTATTCCATTCACGACTCGCCTGTTTCAAATCGTGACACGCCTTAAGATTCAATATACATTTCATTATGCAATTCATTATAAAATCCCTTATTCACTTGTGGATTCATTGAAAATTCAATTCTAAACTAAATTTAAAACTCCTTTCATTTAGTAATTTAGTTCTCAATTCGTTATGCAATTCAATATTCAAGTCATTATTGAATTCTACATCCAGTGGAAAATTTAACTCAAGATTCAATCCCTTATTTTCTTAAAGGATAAACAGTGAGCCGTAATTTTGATTCGATCGATTTGTTATACGAAGACAAACAGATACCTTTCTCCTTTAATAATAGAAAACTACGAATCGATTAAGCCGGACCAGTCCGTCCATACATCTGCTGTAGTTAATTTTCTCATGGGCTTAATTTTAAACGCAAGTTGAAACTTTGACTACATTTTCTTTAATGGATGCTTTCACAATGGATGCTATTCACAATTAGCTAAAGAAAAAAACAAAATCTTAATATAACAGATTCCCATGCAGTTTGTGGTTTGGACGTTTAATGACATAAACTTCTGAAGATTACAATTGAAAATGTATATAATCTTTTGACTTCATTACGCACAATTACCTTGGACATGTAAACAACGCGGTGTCTTTTAAAACATATTGGGTGTTTGAATATGATTTTGGCCATTTTGAGTATATTCAACTTTATCGTCGATGTTAATGATCTGGATCATGTTTATTGAAGAGTTTGGATGTCATAAGGCCTCCGTCAAGTAGGAAGTTGCTGCAAATAGGTTTTTTTCGAATAGTACTGCACGCACTCAAAATTCCAAGAACTTTTCACGGTTCAGTGTGAGACAGTTGAATATAGCTTAAAGATAACGCTCAAGAACTCTCAAATCACAGTTTCATACTCTCTTTTAGAAAAAGCCAGACAGCTATTTAACACACACCCAATGTAGGGACAATTCAAAAAGGAAGAACATTTTCCCCCACAAAATCGAAAAATAAAGCAAAAAAGTCATGTACGCTTAAGCAACTTTCAACATCAGTTCATTTATTGAAACTTTCAAGTTTGTATATTGAATGGTTTGCTTGACCAAGTACAGCAAATTCAATTTATTTTAATATTCAAGAGGAAAAAAATATTACAAAATTACAAAAAAAAAAATGAAGAACATGAAATAACTTTTTACCTTACACGTGTATAGAAACTCAAGTAAAAGCTTAAAGACAAAAAGGGGCCACAAGTATCGTCTTAGGCATCTCTCTCTCTGTCCGTTGCCTTCTTACAATTTACTTGACATACGACAACAACATAATGTTGTATCAATCAATCGTTCACTATCTTGTTACCGACTTATAACAACAAAATACGCATAATGTAAGCAATTTTCCTATGCGCTATTATGTGTTCATGTCATTCAATTTCTCATTGCAGTCGTGTCGTATAAAAACTGGTATTGATGATGCGCTCCCAATTGTGTATATTCTTAAGAAAAGAGCAAGTGAATCAGAAACTTTTTAGCAATCACTATCGTCGTCCCTTCGTCTGTATGCTCTTAAAATCCCCAAAGATGCAGAAATTTCTATATAAAGGAGAAACGAGTTCTGTAGTTTATCCTCCCATAATCGAACTAAAAATAGGGACGAGTTCTGCCTACGACAACACTCTAGAACTTCGAAAAACTATTAAAAATCCAATTCATTCGAATGCATAGAAAACACTGCCCTTGTGTTTCTTTGTTGAGGTCAATACTTTTTAGACTACCGACTACACGTTAAATCGTTTTAGATGCCCTCCATAATCCTATTGTCTTTTATAATTGCCTTAGTAAGAATAGGTATACAAAATTCGTTGCAAGACATATACAACTTGTTCACTGGCTTTTTGTTTCCCCTTTAATTCTTACTTAAGACTTACGAAAGCTTTAGAGCTTTAGAGATTTTAATATTTTACGTTTATCTTGATTTGATTACATATATATTTTTCCTTCTCTTCTGCTTTTACTTTTAGACGCAAAGACAGTAGTGCTTTGCAACGTTCAGCAAGTATTGATTCTTTTGCGGAAATAGTTTGGAGCGATTGTTCGCCGCGTCCCTCTGTTGATATACGAGGAGCAGTTGCTCCGTTCAGCAAACGGCCCTCAGCGAGTAGTCTGTTCAGCACATGCAGCTCAACGTCGCAAGGTGCTCAGTTGAATATCAATTACGTTATTGGTGCGGGTAATGAATTAATTCACGGTAGCGGCGGCAACGTTAATGCAATCGGTGGCAGCAACAGTCGACGTGAAAGCTTGTTAAGCCCATCGGCCACAAGACGCAATAAGTTAACAAGAATCATAAACGGTAAGTCGAAGAGTACTGAGCATGTTTTCTTTCTCCACATATCAAATAAATAATAAACAAATATTATGAGTAACATGTAAGACAAATATTATGAATAACATATAAGAGAAAGTTGCCAAATTATTTCATAGGTGAAAGGAAAAAGAAAAGTACAAACTTTGCTCAAAATTGACAACACATCTCTTTAAATTATTTGTATTTATTATGACACCAAAAATCAACACTAGTTTTCCGAAGTGAACCTAATTTCTACCTAGATACTAGATACTAGTCGCTTGGCGAAATCAGTCAGTCAATCTCTTGACCAAACTTTGTTAATTCGTCATCGCAATTCAATCGTTTGTGTAAGTTGGATCTTTGAAAGAAGTTTTCTCAGAAAGCAGGTATGTGCGTCCATGTTTGCGTGCAATGTATTGTAGAGATCAAACGCTACACATAGTCCACTCTCCTGATGTTTTGTAGCATTATTCAATGGAGAGTGAAGGCTTTTTCAAACTTATCTAGAAAAAGTGAACTCAATTACAATAGTGCTATAGGCGTTCCATTTTCCTGAAATTTTCCTACACTACTAACATAAAATACTTTCTGCTTCAGCATCCGAGTAATTCATTTATTGCCCAGGTGCGAAATATCAAGAAATGCCCCCATAGATGTTTCTGTTCGTTGAAATTTCACAATTTTTTCATCAAAAAAAACGTGTTCTCCCGTAACCTGTGGACATTTAAAATTTGTTGAAATTTTTCAATGGAATCTGCACCAGTTTTCCATGATGCAGTGGACGTTCCACTTGCCCCACATTTTCGATAAGGAAAGTTTAGCATTTCATTAATTATTGATGTCTGGAAACTTGTCTATCATATCAGATTGGAGTGCAGCGCTGTAGATTTTCTACATAGTGAACTTTTCTGATATTTTGATCAAAAACGGCTTAACAGATAAATCCTGCAACTATTGAAGCAACGTGGCCGTACTGTCACTTGTTAAGATGTTCCAGCACAGTTGCTCAGAAGAGACAATTTTCTTGAAGAGTCACTGAATTATTATGATTAATAAATTGCTTCCGTCGTAGTGGGAAATCACTGCAGCCCACATTTTTCCCAAAATTTTTTCTTTAAATGGAAGAATAAAATATTTGTGGTTTAAGGAGATTATTAAGCACATATTGAAGCTGTAAGAAAAATTATTTTTAAGAAGTGATTCGCGAATATCTGAAACAAGCACTGTTCAATTTTTTCGTTCGTTTAAATTAACTAATTGAAAATCCTTACCTACTTAGTTCGCTTCGATATCTTTTCTTTAAAGATACTGTAGGAAATTCGAAGGTAGTAAGTCAAAGTTATGTGAATTATCTCATGGGCCGTTTTGAAAAATTGTCTTTCCAGAAAAACCCTCTTCAAATTTTGAGATGTGACATGATGGAGACATGATTTCTTATTGCAATAGATTTTCAATTGTTATTTCCTCTTACTCTTCAACCAGGGCAAAGGGGTATTTTTTGGACTCTACCACGTTACAATATTGTTCCTCGTTCTCTTACCTCGAAGATTTTTAATACTAGAGAGCGCTGCTTTTGCTCTATCGGGTAAAAAGAGCACCGCACGTTTTATTCTTCGCACTTTAAGAAACCACAAAGGAAGCGAGAAGAAACGTGTTGTTCTATAAGCGAATTTTCAACCAAATCTTCACTATACACCTTTAATTTCTTTGCATGGGCCCTGGCTCTTTCGAATATTTCTCTGCCTCGTATTTGCTCAGCATTTTCACTGCAAACACTTTTAAATGGATAAAGAACACCTTCTGAAGAAGACTATTAGGGGTTTAAGAAGTTAAAAATTAATAATGAGCAGTGTTTTTTTGCGACAAAAGCACTTTTTGGCTATGCTTGGAATAATGCACGAAACTTGAAGGAAAAAATATCTTAGACATATTGAATTACAGAACCTATTAGGCCAATAAGAAATTATGGCCATGACCCACCGTTAAGTATGCGACATCACTTTAGAGTTATTTATATAGCAACTTTTTTCAAAATAAGGCATTATAAGGGAAGTGGTCCACTGTGAGCCATATTTCGTAATGATTGTCTTTGGGCAAAAGCACCTCAGTGTATCAAATTTCATCAAAATATCTAAAAAAATGTGATCTTTAGGTGGAACAGAAGAATACAAGGTGACCAGACGTACATAAAAGCTTAAATCGATTCAGTATTATTTTCTGTACAATGAAATGAGGGTTTAGCTTAACTCCTTCTAAGTGCTTCATACATCCACACAAACTTAACATAAACTTGTACCAAAAGTAGTGTAAAGAATAAAAGCTTCTGAAAATTTTCATTGCCTGCATTTGCCTGCGTGTATACGAACCAGAAATGTAGACTAAAATGAATTTCTTTTCGAAATGTTTTTTAATATTCAGTTATAGATATACCGTAACTCTAAAACAATGCAGTACGCTTTGTTTAACATATAAACGGACAGCCGCGAGTTAATTGCATGAAATAATTTAATTTAAATCTCTTAAAAAGTAATGAAAGAAAATCGTAAAAAAACCAAAAAACAGTAAATAGTGAAATGCTCAAGAACTTTACCGAAAGTTTTTATCATTTGTATTTATTTGTATTTTGGCACACAATTTACTTGCAGCTCTGCTGTTAAGAGCCTTTCTGCGAAAGTTTATTTCAAAGTTGACAAAATTTGGTTTTTAAATAGTAACTCATTTCAAGGATCTTTAAGCAATTTCTCTATTTCAGACACTAAACTAAGTATTAATTGCTCGACTGTGAACAATTACTTCTATAACTAGCACTTAGAGGTCATATATATATAATCAAGGAATCGCATTAGGGAGCCCTTAAAAGTTACTTTACATATGGAGAAAAAAAAAGTAAATAAGTAAGCAAATTATGTTCGGTCGTCAACGAATCCTTTATACCCATCATCGCTTTTCCCAAAAAAAAGACAAAAGAACAAAATTCTCATGCTCTGTGCAACTGATTTGTTCTATTTTCAAAATGAAAATTTTTGTCAAATAGGCATGCAGGCGTTGTAAGTGTGTGTGTAAGTTGAAAAGTTTGCATCAATTGCAAATTCTTTTGCAAGTTCGTTGGCGATATCTTCATTTTCGCTAACGGGAAAATGTTTACCAAAAATACTACAAAGTTGCGCAAACGGACAGGTGGGCAGACGAACAGGCGGATATGTTAAGTGCATTCAACATCTGAAACCTGACCAACTGAGTGCATATTGTGATCGAAAAAAATTCTCTACAAGTCGTTCAAAAATCAAGATCATATTGACAGTTTTCCTCGATTATCGCATTACTGTGCATTGCTAACAAGGAACATTATTTGAGTTTTATGAAAGCGATCAAATTGAGACTTGGCAGGACAACTAAAAATGTTTCATTTTTCAAAACAAATTCACCTGATTTTTTGATCATAGTAGGATGGATGTACGGAGAACTGATTGTGGACTCTAAAGATATTTACTATAAACTATAAATATTTTTCATCGAAAAGAAACGATTCAGCTATGTTCGTCTGTCTGTCTATATTCTTTTATGTTTCCCAAGGAGTGTAAAACTTTGCTTTTTCTCTTTCATTTTGATATCTAAGCGTTTTATAAACTTTTTTCGAACTTGTAATTTAATCTTAAATCGTTCTTTCTCATTGTGCTAAGAAATTAGATTCTCCCTAAATCTGCATTTTCAGTCTTTTGAGCAAAATCAATCTATTTCACGAATAAAAACATGTTGAATGAATGCCATGAATAGGTCCGTGATAAATAAGAACTGATCAAGTTTCTTATTTATTTATTTACTAAACTTCATCTGTTTACTTCGGTACTCCGGTCTAGTGAAAGCGCAATGTCAACGCAAACTTTCGTAATCTAACATATAACATGCGATTTTGTATACTCGCTCTTTCAGATGCAAAAGTATGTATGCAAAAGTATACCAAACCATGGATTTGTTTACAATCAATAGAACGTTCGAAATTATTGCGATAGTGCAAAAGTTGATTGCGAGAATTAAGAAGATTGACATAAGCAACATTGAAGAAACAAGAAATTGTTGATTATTATTGACATCATATCGTTTACAACTATTTGAATAACAACGTTTTCATTATCTTATTATGTCTGCTGTCGTGTACTGCATGACAGTGTATATCAACTTTCCGACTACTTATTAATGGTGCGCGTTTATGTTGAACGCTTTGAATTTGACAATAGTCTGCTTATGGCGGCCTATTTGTCCATAGGCAGTGCTGTCATATTTCATATTACATTTATGTCATGGGTTACTTACGCTTACTTACGGAGCTTACTATATTTGCATATTTTTTCGATGAATTATGTTTTTACACCCTACACCATTTATCGTTCAGCGTATACTAAATTTGACCGGTATATATATATAACACTTACAAAAACTTAGGTTCCGCATGAATAGCCGAGTAGATAAGAATCGCGGCTACCAAATCAATGTCCGCGGGTTCAAATCTCCGTAAGGTAGAGTTTAGTTATCGTGAGTGTCCAGCTGGTAAAGGCATTTCATTTGCCTATTGGGCACACACTCACTAAGATGCGGCCATCTCCCTTTGTCGTCATCTTGACCGTCGCCATGTTAGACGAACAGGTCACAGCACCTGAGTGATTGCTCCTATAATAGAAAAACAAAATGTAAACACATGACAAGTTTTAGCATATTTTGCCTTTAGTAATGCCTTTGTCAGTACGTGAGCTGCATTGTCATCGGTGTTTACATATGCGACTCGTATATCACTCCTTTCATATATTTGACGTACACAGTGAAAGCTCATAGCTTTCTTTTACTTCATGTTTTTTTACTTCATATGTTACCAGCATAGTTGTCACAAAATATGCGAGTAGAGAGCCTGGATGTACCGTTCTAGTCCAAGCTTGTTCAGTGAGGATTGATGGAACACTACCTCTTTTTTACTCTGGCGAAGAACAATATAATCCATCGAATCCAGTGTCACTACTGACTGAAAAGCGATCGCATAATCACAACCCCAATCAAGGTATCAGGAATATATAAAATTTGTACACCGAGTAGGTTACATCCCCTGAATAAACCAAAAACCAAAAAGAAAGTTGTCTCCATGTATTTTTGCGTTTAATTTACTCACGGACCTCTCTTATAACCACCGCCCGTACAACGCCTCATTGGAAGAAAGTTTATCTAATATTTCTCGAAAAAAATCGTAATGGAACGTGAGAAATAAATACAGATCCGACGAGGCAATTTCTTCCCCGTATTATAATAGTAACATAACATGACAATAATGGTAATGTGACATAAAATTGTTTGTATAAAGTTCGAACCCAGTAGGTCTTTATTTCAGATCTCATCCAAGATAAGCATTTTTATGAAAAGTGAGTATTCGTGTAGCAAAAAGCTGCCTTTTTTTGTACTTTATGACAAGAACAGACGAATTTAATTAAAAATTTGCAAAATTTCGACTAAGTTTTGAGTCCCCTTCCATATAAAAATTTCCATAAAAAAGCACAATATTTGGCATTTTTAGTATTCTATCACGAATTTATTAGGCGCACTGGCGTAGAATATTTGAAATGAAGGTCTTTATCATTTATGTTCATGTCTTTTCCATTAGAAGTAATAAACACGATCAAGTTATAGATGCTAACAGATTCGTTCTAACACAATTCTTTGGTGGAAACTTTATTTAATTTTTTCCATTAACAATTGCTTGGGGACTCACGCAGTGAAAAAATTAGTTACAAATCCAAATCATATTGAAATTGAATTTTTAACTTTACAGGAAAATTTTCAGCCAAAAGTCAATTTCAATTCGCAATAGGTGGAACAGTGGCCCAGTCAATTTACATTTTTCAATATGCAAAGGTTCTCTTTTTTTCAGTAATGCAGCTTTGCTTTTTGTTGTTGTTATTGTTGTTGTTGTTGTTGTTGTAGAAACGCAGTAAAACTCTTCTAATTTGAAAAATTTGTCAAATAAAATTTTAAACAAATTCTAAAAAATTGATTTTAACAAATATCTTTAAAATTTTGAAAAATTTTTAAATCCTAAGCTTGGAAACTTAATAACAAAGAAAACTTGCATGTCATCGGAATTCAAGGTAAAGGGCACCCCCAAGAACACCGCGTGAAAAGGGAAAACTTAAATAATAACAAGTATGAAAATTATATCCGATCGTGACCGAATCTTTTATACCCATCACCGTGATTCTAAAAAAAGAGGAAAAGGAATACATTTTCCTACTCTACATATATATGTATATTGGATCGACACGTTTGAATTTTTTTATCTTCAGAATAAAAGTGGAAATTTAGATAGTGTATGTGCTGTAGTTTATGAATAACAAGCAAAAACACGGAAAAAGAAAGGTCTTCACAGTTTTTGTAACATAGGCGTGTGGGCGCTGTTGGCATGTTCTTTGAAAAGTTTGGCCCATTTTCGAATTCTTCTGCAAATTTGTAGGCAATATATTCATTTTTGCGAATGGGAGAATGCTTACCATAGATACTAGACGCACGGACGGACGCATTCCAAGTTCAAAATTGCCCAAGAACTTATATACTTTATGGGGTTTTGACGCTTAATTCTGCGAGTCATATATGGATTAAAAAAAAAGTTACATTTTGATACATTGTGATAGTGTGCAGATATGGTAAATTTTCCCCATTGTACGGACACTACAACTTCGCCCGTAGAACATACGTTCTAATTTTTGCACATTTGTCGGATTTGCGGCCAGAAGAATGTTTACAAGAGACATTACACAGACAAGCAAACGTCTAAACGTTCAGAACTTGATACTAATCAAGAATATATGTACTTTGTGGGATCTCTGAAGCTTTCTTCTTTACAATCGTTTTTAAAGAATGAATATACCCTTCAGTGATGGGCATAAAAACAAAATCTGCTTTTTGCAATTGTTTTTAGACGACATCTCAAAGCGCCTAAAAAAACCTATTCTGTTCTTATAACAAGCTTTCCTAAAGTACACAAACTTTAATTTAATTATTTAACGGCATAGTTAATGTTCTTTAAAAGTCTCGTAACTCCTCTTTTCGAAAGAACTCTATACTGTTATAATTCAATTGATCTCCGGTCATGGTAAGAAAACAAGAAATTCCACTGACCTCAACAGCAATTAAAAATAAATATATATGTGTATAAAAAATGTCGAACAATGTGGAAATATTTGTACCCATTCATATATGTCGACATCAACTGATAGATGTAAATTAATATTTTAGCCTAACTAATGGGTTAAAGGGCTTAACATATTTTAGACTATTTAGTATATAAAAAAAAACATTCTTACTCCCTCCTAGTGATTAAATAAATGCTGTGCATATACGTACGTATGTAGATAATACGGTTTATAGTATCTGTTGAATGTTTGGAATGGAAAAATGCGCGGGTACTCATACATTCATGCATGCAACTAAAACACAAATTTTTGGAGAGTAATAACAACAGTTACAAACTTGACGCTCATTCGCTATATACACCAGTGATCAGCATACAAACATAAAACAATCAACGTACCAGACACCAGTTACGAGTAACGCAAGCAAACAACTCCATGCATAGTCAGTCAGTCAGTTAGTTAGTTAGTTAACGAAATTACTTGTTAGTTAAACTACAAAAAAAACGGATCTTTTTTATGGAAACGCAAATTTTGTAAAAAGATATGAAATTTCGGTACGAAAAAGAAAATCTTTACTCAAGTGCTTATTATGTCAAAAAAACAATTTTTTCAAAGCAATAAATATTTTTTACAGTGAAAGAAAAAGTAAAATTTACAAAAACGATATATATATATATATATACATATATATATATTTTATTTTAAATAAAAACCAGAATAGTGTGTAAAACTTTATGTGAAGTTCATTTAAGTCTTGTTTAGTGAGTTTAGTGAGTGAGCTCCGCTACCTGTTTGTAATGAAAACAAAAAGAGCACAGATCTTAGGTTTTCTGGTGTATTAGTGCGGTTTTATCTGTTGGTTTATTTTTTTATTTATTTATTTATTTATTTATTTTTGTTCCTCTTTTTTCCTTTTATTATTAACAACAACGAACAACGAGAGAAACATTGTGAAAATGTGCTGGAGAGTATTTTAAAAAACTAGAATTTCTAAGATCAGTGAGAGTTGTTTTCTTTAAATTCAATTAAAATGAGAATTCTGGTCATTGTTGTGTTGCGATCGTCGTTGCGTTGTTGTTATTGTTGCTATTGTTTTAAACGATTACTATTTTAACAGGGAGAGTCACACAAAATTTAATACAGTACTTTTTGCCTAATGGCGAAATGTTGAAAGTTATGCAAAATTTTCTTTTAACCACCACGCCCATCACTCCAAAGCACATTTAAGTTATTGCATAAAAGAAATTATTTAACCTTAGTATTTTTACTTATTGTGTTTTATCGTGAAAGTTTATCAAAACTGTTGACGTCTTAGGAATGAGAATATAAAACCCAGTTCGTTGGGGAGAAAAAGTGTATTCGTGGGGCCTGAAGATGCAGTCAAAGACTCAAATTGTTTAAACCGTTGCAAAGATTGCTTCACTGCAGCTGATATCTGTGCCATTAATGCCGCCTGTACCCGGACAAAATTGAAATATAACTCGCATGTGTGAGCATGAGCCTCCAAAAATCGATCCACCCAGAGAGCAATTTCTTCGTTGAGATAAAATAGTTTTAGTACATTTTTTTCCCCAAGTTGTTCCGAGTAAACATTTTAACAATTAAAAGAATCTTACCACAAATATAGAGCAACGTTTGGCGAAAACTACTGTAAACAAACGTAAGCGAAACTAGTTTTTGTAAAATGAGAAAAAAACTTTAAAAAAAGTAAAAATAAAATAAACAAAATAAGAAGAAAAAGTCCCTTAACGGTTGACTGACTCTATAGCTGGTGCACACATACTTTTTAATAAACAAATTTTTTCTTTTTTAATAAACGTGAAAAGTTTGTAAATAAAAAAAAAAAAATCAACTACCCTTACAATGATTATAATTTAAATAAAAACTTTAAAGTGCTCATCAAGCCAGACTTGATATGAAAAAGTTTTAACTAACAACAACAAAAATAAAAAATTCGCTGATGTTTGCATTAAATGTCAAAAGCAAAGTAAATCAATAAATAAAAATATTTCCCTTGCAGCTAGAATAACCCAAGAGGAGCGGTATGTGTGTTGACAAATTAACGGGACTATTAAATACTGCGAATATGCATTAATTTTTAAAATCAATTGTGCCTCTAAAGATCACGATATATTAAATTCGACTATCCGCTTGTAATATGTATATATTTTAATCAGTGTGATATACTGAGCAGCGTCACGTCGTGCGTCCACGTGTGCTTTATTGTGACAATTTTCTAAAAATTGCAAAAATTATTATAGAAAGCTAAAATTTAAAGCATAGGTTCTTAGGCAATGTCCGCAAAAGCAATTGGATCGTGATAGCCCGCAAAATGCTACCATAACAGTAATTACTAGCTTTATCGTTTCAACTGTCGGATATCATATTGTGATCGGAAAGTATTAAAATTAAGTTTTCTTCAATTACCATGCCAAGGTGCAATAGAAACCTTTCCTTTCCTCCTTTAGATAAGTCTTTCTTTCAAAGTTTTATTCTTGATGGATACACTTGTCCACTTTCTCCTCGTTTGTTCTAAGAACTCTCAAAGTGGCCAATAATTGCTATGGTTAGAACTTCGCTAGAACGTTACATTATTTAGCTCGATATTCTTAGCAAAGATTGTTTTGAAACTTAGCACAAGTGCATATCCGCGGACATTGAAAACTTCTCTGATTCGTTCAAAAATGTGCCCACTGACGAACAATAAACCGTAAACTGCAAACTGTAGATGATTTTGATCTGAAAGTGAACATAAAAAATTATTAATACCAGATCAAACTGCCACGCCCGTATTTAGCAAAATATTTTGCAATATTGATGTGAATGTATCAGAAAATCGACTTAAGATGAATTTTCTGATGATTTCTTACTTGATTTTTTTTTTTGTTATTTAAACCATTGACAGACGCTTTTGCTTTAGCTGTCTCTGCGATATTTCTTCATCATTAAATAGTGTGCGAAAATTTTACGAACAATTGCAAAAGAAAGAAATTGTTAAACATTTAATTTCGCATATATGTATGCCTACGTACATTGAATAATTATGCATACCACTTATGTGCATGCATATGTATATGAGCGCAAGGATGTGTAAAGCACAACTCTTTTGCATAGCATTTCTTAGCAATGAGAAGCGAAAGTCAATGTGCGTTGTAGTAGAAAACTTTTGTTTTCATTTAATATCTTCCACTTAAAATACATTAGTATGCGTGGGCATATAAAAGCATTGTCTATAAAAAATTCACATACAAGCACACATAATAAGAAAGATTAACATTTTAATAAACACTTCATTATCATCCCCATCATTAGTACCATTAAAACGCAACGAATACATAAAGTAAAGTGCATTACACAACATACTTCATTAAAAATATCGTAAGCTAAGACACATACACTTATTTGTAAACATAAACACATATGTATTTATGTGTGAACACAAGTTGCGTTATTAGCAATTATTCAACAATGTTTAAGAACATTGAAGGCCTGTGAAATGTCTGAACAGCTAGAGAATGTTTATAAATCAATGGGTGTTATGTGAGTTTGAGAGACAAACAGCTACAGAATCAATGGGTCTTATGTGAATTTGAGAGACAAACAGCTACAGAATGTTTACAAATCAATAGGTGTTATGTGAATTTGAGAGACAAACAGTTACAGAATCAATGGGTTTTATGCGAATTTGAGAGAAAGACAGCTACAGAATGTTTACAAATGAAAGGGTGTTATGTGAATTTGAGAGACAAACAGCTATAGAATGTTTACAAATCAATGAGTGTTATGTGAATTTGAGAGACAAACAGCTACAGAATGTTTACAAATCAATAGGTGTTATGTGAATTTGAGAGACAAACAGCTACAGAATGTTTACAAATCAATTTGCTGAGAGACAAACAGCTACAGAATGTTTACAAATCAATTTGCTGAGAGACAAACAGCTACAGAATGTTTACAAATCAATGGGTAAACAAATGCCAGTTATTAAGAATCTAAAGGGATCAACTTAACATACATTTCCAAATGTATCTGCATCTGTACCATGTGCCCTCACTGCACACACATATTCACATTACATTTTCTATAAGTACAACGCCATTTACTTTTATGTTCCGGTTTTGTTTTCCTTTTCCATTAAGTTTCAGTGACAATAACAACAGCAACAACAACAAAAATGCAATCCCAGCAAAACAAAGTTAAACACATTTTGTTTTACTATTAAAAGTCACATGTGCGATATATAGTGAAAACGTTATAATAGAAAAACTATGAACAGGTAAGTGTTTCCAATTGTTCACAACTTTATTTGTCGTTTATTTGTCTGTTGCTATTCTCCGTATCGTTATTTTACTATATTCCTATATATATGAATAAACCATAGTGTGGTAGTATTTTTGTCTTGCGACTAGCGCACTTGATCGTTTATAAGATTTGATGCAGATTTCACTATTCCTAGTCCGTATGTCCATTTGATACTTGTAGCCAAAAAAAACCATTTGAAATTGAAATCGCGCACACATCGAAAATGGGTGAAGGTCACTAGCACATGCTCAACTAAACAGCTAAAAAGTTTTGTAACAACTCCTCTAATATTCAACTTATGTTCTGCAGTGGGGTTCTTTTCACATATTAAGTTCTACAGTGTGGTTCTTTTCAACATTAGATGAGAGACCAGTGTCTATGTATTTCCGACTTCTAAGTCGGTAAAAAAATCAGAAATATGTACAGACTTCTATATATGTAGACTGTTTAGCACGATTAAGGAAAGAATAGTGGCTGAATAAGGGCAAGCAGTTTGCAAGTACCTGTCTGTCGAACCCCGTACATGCAAGTCCAGGAATAACGAATAGTTAAGAACATTGAATTAGACGAATAATTAGATGACTTAATTGAAGGATGGGTCTCTTTTTTTATGATTTCCTGACCGTTGAAAATAATTGGATGATAGACATAATAAAAAAGTTATCTGGAGGCATATTAGTTCTCTGAAATGAAATTTTGAGAACGTACTAGTGTTTGTTTACAGCAAATATGCATTTCAATCAATCAATCAATTGTACTTCGCGTTATTTCGTAATCATTTCGATTTTTATCTTTTTTTTTTTAAACAACACAAGTATCTCACGTACGGCTGACGATACTCTCTTTAACAGAAATGGCAGTTCGATTTCTCATTCTCTTAAGAATATGTATATGCTTTCTAAACCTTCGATGCATGGTTTTAGGCGTTTTATGTGACTGTGAATATTTTAGATATTGCTCTTGATAATTTACTATCCATAACAGATACCAATCTAAAGTGGGCAAATGCACACCTCAACAATTAACAAAAAATCAAGATAATCGATAAACAAAATTCTGCCTTGGCTTCTTCCTGCTTCCTAATGGATAAGAATATATTAGTTTTATGAAATCGTATGCTCTACCAGAGTTACCGACAAAAGACCTCGTGTAATAGAGACATAGCTAATCGCAATCCGTCCATGTCTGCCTATGCCCCTATGTTCAAATTTAACACTCGAAAAGTGAAAAATCATAAGCTCCTGACTAAAGTGCGTAAATCGACTATGAAAATGGACGCTACCTCTTACGCGACTAAAACTATTACAAATATTAAGATGCTAACGAAAAATTACAAATTATGTTTTTATTACATGCTATTAAGAGTACATTATGACTTGCACACAAAAAGGCATGTGAAACTTGAGCGGGACAAACGCATTACCCTAACCCAGCGCTACGCTTGTCCAAAATCAATTTCGTGTCATCAATTCGTTTCTTCTTTTCTTCTATAGTCAGCCGACAGCAATTTGGGCACACGAATGTTGGGCAACTCGTTACCTAACTCAAGATTTTTCGCTGGGATCGATGCACATTCGTTCGTCATTCAATCTATATTGTCAGTGCTTTGCAACTAGCTGAGACAAAGTTAATATTATTGACAGCCCCTCGATGCCTACTTAACCTGGTCTTATTCGTTTTTAATGCAATAGAGATTAAAATACAGTAATAAATTAAAATTGTTATTTCCTAGCAGCATTGCAAGCTTTATAAGGTACGTCCATCCATCCGAATTTTATTCGAAAAACAAGCTTTAATCTTCGCTGCTGCACACCGTTGACAAACATGCTCAGGATGCTCATGAGAACATAAAGAAAATAAAAACAAAAGAGAACTCAATGAAGGCAAACTTTTTGAAATACAGTACATAAGAAATTGGAATTAGAAATCCGTCTAAAATTCAATGCAACTGATACGAATGAGAAACCCATTTAAAAGTTCATTTCTGGCCGGTCAATCCTCTCGCAAGCAATAAAAAAGTTAACAATTTTTGTGTACAATAATTGCTTAAGAGATTCGTTATGCAGGTTTCTCTTTAAAGCGAACATAATTTCTTGTTTATATTTTTTATTATTAAAAGGTTTATTGACTTTAGAGATTAATGGAAATACGTAAAGAAAAATCTCTAAAATTCCCACATTTATACAAAACTCAGAAAATTGTATATAAATAAATGAAGTTTTTTAATTCAAACAACATCGGTGTTTAACTTTGTGTACATTACCTGCATTTAAAAAAAAATTTAAAAAAGATTAATTAAAATTTTCTCAATTTATTGCGAAATGTGTCTCAAATAAGTTCAACCAAAACAAATGTTAATAAAGTAAACAAAACAAGTACTCGTTAATACTTAACCATGTATTCGTACTTATATCTAATTTCAATAATAATAAATTAACAAAATCACTCGTAATGTTTAAAATCTATATAACAAAATGTAAAATAATCAGACACCAATATCTGTCTGCAAAGTTTGCGGTAAAATACCTTCTGTGATTACCTAATAAATAATTGTATTATTATTCACCTCACGTTTGCCAAACACGACTTTGAGTCTACCGATTTTGATTGTTTCTTCGGGTCAGAAAGCGCATTTCCTATTCTAGAATTTTGTCTAAATTGTACCCGATGTGATTCTGTCCATTAGCAGTAAATCGTTATGGAACCCGTGAGGTCTTATAAGCAGCACGACATGTTCATTAGCCTTTGACATTAAAGTGCAAAATTTAAGTAGGGGATGGTAGTTCAACTCCACTTACTGCTAGGATCAAACAATATCTGATACATATAAAAAGTTAAGAAAGCGGTTTTTTGCCGCCTTATATCATGTAAGGACTGAGGGCAAGAAAAGATATCCAGATTTCATAACGTCCATTGGTCCTCCAACGGTATATATGATTTAGCGTATCATCGATAAAACATCAACACTACATTGTACATGTACGAATGGGTAAACCCACTGATCTTTTCTGGACTTTGCATTTCTGCGTAAATCAATAATTGGCGTACATAAATCATCTGAGAATCTCAAACTGATCAAGCTATTTTATTCAACTTTTGTTCATTTTTGGATAGCAAGAAAGTAAATAAATTTTTATACGCTTAACGACTAATTGTTGGGTACAAGAGTTACCTAAAATATTAATATTGTTAACTTATAAATGTAGAACACATAGACACAGATAATGTAAAATATAAATAATAAATTCACATAGCATAGGATACAACCATATGTGTAAGGAGATGTAGCAATAACTAGTCCTAAGTATGGGTATTGCTGAGCGTGTACAGCATAAGCGAAATGAATTGTCATCTATTGAAGCCTTTTTCAAACACTAACCGAGATTCTTAGCTTCCTTAGGGAGACGACAATAAGCGAAAGCGTGAGCAAAGCTTTTTAACGAAGACTTTGATTTAGAAGAATCTTTTGCGTCGATCGGTAGATCGTTGATATGAACTAAATGTAGGATTTTTAAACAATTCCAGAGAGTATTTAATCATAGGAGACAGCAGCCATTTGTAATATACTCAATATACCTACCTAATGTTAGTATAATTATTCTTAATAAGCATATTTATTTTTAACGCATTTTTAGTGACCTACTTTATATTCGGTTATTAGGGTAAGCATTTTAATTTTTTTATTATTAGTATAAGCATTTATTTTATTTAATATTATAAGATTAATAATATGATTTCCTTTTATCTACAACATGAGCTCCAATACCACCAATGTCTTCTTCATAACATGTCGATGACCATTCCATGGCGATCCACATTATCGTATATCGTACAAGTTCATAACACATCCATAACATATTATCTCAATTAATCAACTGCACAGCTTAGGCATAGGAAATTTCCTAACGAACTTACGTATCTTGCAAGGAATTATGTAGATTTGAGTTGATATTCCTGATCAGTGTAAGCTGCTGAGTGTAGTGCTAATCCTTTTCGGAACAATAAAAATCGTAGACATAAAAAGGCTTAAATATTCGCGATTTAAATACTTCTATCCATCCATTTGCTCCTTAAAAGTTTATCTTAAAACTCGTAAACCACTTAAGGGTTATCGCGTGGCCTAGCAGATAAGAACCGCGACTATTTAGTCAGCATACCCATATTGCATTTCCAGTGCAGTAGACTATACTTCAATTACGATTGATATGCGGTCGTGGCTAGAGTGTGTGCTCAATTAATTATGGCTTAATGGTTACGGTACAGAAAAGCACTGCCCAGGCAGCGGGCATATCGTGTATCGCTCTTTCCTCACTTCTTCCTTCTTAACTAACATACACTATTTACCCACACATATGACATGATTACAGAAAAACTAACGTTTATGAATCCCTGGATTGCTAGAAAATTCTCATCAGTTGCATAATGTTGTCTTTTGAATTCCAAAAAGAAAAATTAAAATTTCATAAATTGTTCTTAATTATTTATTACAATTCAAGGGAAAATTAAGATAATGGTCTCATTCATTAAATCTAACGCTGTTGAAAACGAGCAGAAGCGAAGTAAAGATAAGTGAAAAAAAAAAAATAAAAATTTAAACTCTAATGGAAATGGATGGTAGATAGATAGCGCGAAGTAAAAGTTTTACTGGTTTAAAAGGGAAAAATGAAAATTAATTAATAATAAACGTAATGTTCCTTTGAGAGAAATCGAAGCAAAGTGGCAAAGAACGGCGTAAAAAACGATACTTTACCATTAATTTAAGTTAATTGTAATTTCCGTAATTTTCAGCAAATCAACGCAACACCATCAGCACATCTTCATATTATTCACAGATGATTTAAAGAAATAAATTTTAAAAGATAGCAACCAATCAGCGCATATAACAATAATGACAGACAGAAGAGTCTATACGTTTATGTAGGCAAAATTTTCTTAAATTGAAACTATATACGTATGTATGTATGTATGCGAGAATAAATCATATTTTATAAGATTTCATATTCAGATTTTTTATCGGTAAGAAAAAAAAAACCTCATTCTATTTTATTATCGCTCATACATACTACACTAATACACTAATACAGCATCACTTTACAATATACATATACGCTTCTTCTCGCTTCATTGCTTTGGAAATTGAATCCAAACGACAGACGAACTGAACTGATGTATTAAACGAATACACGGACAATTTGTATGTAAGTCACGGCTGATGGCAATGATGCTGGTTAGGCGGTAGGCAAGCGCAAGCGGAAACCCCAATTGAACTTAAATAGAAAGAAGCAAGAAGCACTTGAATTTTCACACACAATGCAATGGAATAGCGTGAAAATCAACAAGAATTCATTTGTTACTGTTGCCTAGACATGGACAGACTTGCTTTCGCTTCTCCGCTGACCTCGCGTTAGCATAAGTCATTGATTGTGTTGTTCTTGCTGTTGATTATTATTTCGTACGAATTAGTTTAAATTTTAGATAAAAATAAAAAATGGGTAAATCTTATTTTCGGACATTTCGTTTTGTGCTATACAACACTATCGCTGTATGAATAAAAAAAACTTTCATGTTGGAAATGAAAAACAACGTACTTGCTCTGCTTTTACGCATCAGATCGAACGTAGTCGTAGACGTAAAATCCAATTCGATGCATTTTCTCTATGTGTTCATGACACACATATGAAAAGAACCAGAAGAAAGTTAAAGCCTGGGTTGCGCTTGTAAATCCTACGATTCAATGAAAGCCAGAGATTAGCAACTATATAATTCCGTTCCAAGAAGCGAGCTTCAAAGATCTCATTAGACATATGCATATATATATATATATTCTTGGTCAACATCCAATTCCGCATCGACCTACGTAAGTTTGTCTGTGTATCTGTCGGTTTGTCTATGTGTCCATCTACGTATTACAATATCTGTTGTAAGCATTCTCTTAGTTGCAATAATTAACATAACTTGCAAGCAGGTTGGCATTAAAACTAGGGCAAATCTGTAAAAGGACACACCTACGATACAATGGAAACTGCAAACACCTCTGCCTCTTGTCGGGAGACAACTAGACTGCTAAATTACTAAAGTCGTAAATTACTAAACCGCTAAGCGTCTAAGCTGTTAGCTACTACTATTCGGCTGTTACAAACTTTACTACATTGCTACAAACCTTAAAGCCTTTGACTATTATGTATAATATAAAATAGTATGTTAGACTTGTGCGTTGATATTCATCCCTATTAATTTGAAAATGAATCGCCTATTCATTCCACATATTTACTATTTTTTATAAAATCCTCGTAAAAAAGAAAAGCGGTTAAGACTCAGTTCAATTATTTCAAGCGTACATACATATACCTGCACATTTACCGGCACGATCTAAAGTACCTATCATATAAAAATGTTCGCGAAAGTAAAAAATAGCAAATGACGAAAGTATTTCTCTCCGTCGTTTGTTTATTTCTCAAAGCCCAAATAAACGTTAACTTCCTCGTTGGATTATTTACATCGTGTGAACTTTTTAAAACGCAAATGATCGGAAATAAGTAAATTTTAAAGGTCGAAAGAATTGATAAACACATCCCGGTGATATGAAGGGAAAGGATCTTAAAGGGAGAAAGCCATAAAACAAAATGTGGATTAAGAACTAGAGCATAATACATCGCACATTTTTTTGCATGCTTTTCTAATGACAGGAAGACTTTTTCGAAATAATGTCAAACAAATCCTATTTACTTGTTTACCTTTCATGTGCCAACTAGAAGAGAAAGTAAGACGCAGGGTCATACATTCATTTACACAATTTAGGTTAAACACAGGATTTAACTGAAGAACAGGTATTCATTTTTATATACAAATGGCTAAGTATGTGTGTACGCATGTTTGTGGGCAGTTGAAAGCTAGTTGACTCCGAATGTAATAAAGAGCACACCATCCAAGTAGTTTCAAAAATCACTGCCGTAATCACCCTCAAGTCATTACACACTTGTATGTTGATTATACCGTTTATCTCTTTACTTTACGGTCGGTATAGAGTAGTGTGGAGGAAATATTTCAAATTGTTTCTAATATATTGCTTTTGTGTTTATTTGCCTGCTAGTTTGGTTCTTTTTTCTTTTTTTTTTTGTATAAAGGCATTTACATACACAAATGTATATAAAGAAATAAATTTAATTTATTTTTTTTACTTTTAAGAAGACCTTTATTCGGGTTAAGAACATGTCGAAAAGACTGATTTAAAACATGTCAGCTTCAGTTTTAGTTATGTATAAGTGTTATCATAGTGATAAATATATCGATGATTTCTTTTTAAAAGTAAAAAAAAATAGTGAATGTATGTTATCAGTCTTTCAGAATCTGATTGAAATTTTTATGCCCACCTCCGGAGGGTAGACGTACACTAATTTTATCATTTCGTTTGTAATAGTTATGTTATGTATATACATATATATATATATAATGAAGGCAGGCTTTTAGTTTTGTAATTTTTATCCCTCTGTCCGTTCATTATTCTATTGTAAGGGAGGAGATGTATATATACATACATATATATATATATACATATATATATATATATATATATAAATAAATTCTGAAACAGTGATAACATACAATCATTATTGTTTTTCTTTACATATATTTATGGGCACTGATATGTTCAACGTTTCAAAAGCTAATATACGGCCTCGATTGATCGGGCTCCTGTCTATTCATCGCTGGAAGCTCTCGCGATAAAAAATTAGATCTAAAAAGTTCCTCTAGTTTTCAAAAATTGAAAGTTTATACATTCATTCATCGAATTTGATGTATGTCCATACATAATACATGCTGAGATCATTAACCGCCTTTTTTATTATTAAATTAAGGACTTCTTAAACTATTCTTTGTATTACCAAATAGCAATAATGATTTAGTCTATCACAAGCAAGAATCCACTCTTACCATAAATTTTTGTAATAAATCTTCCGTTATTTCCCAATATTCCTCACACCCAAAGCTTCTCGTCTTCAATAAAGAAAACCCAACCTATATGCCCTTCAAATGGTTTAGCCACTTTAAGGAGGAGTTTAAATAGGTGTCTCGTCTGAATGCCTACATAATTATTATGTGCAGGACAACAGAACACGTTCTTAAATTCTTTCTTTCAAGAACATTGCGGATATATTAAGCTTACCTTGTTCATCAATAACAACCTTTACATTACCTTATAACGTTGGCTTATGTGCTTACATTTTTATGTAGCTTTACGATAAATATCGCGAATGGCTATGGAAATAAATAAAAAAGAAAAATAAAGCCTTGAAATCCCTCAATAGAGGTCTCAAGAATGCGTTAATTTTAGGGATTTCTGTAATCATCAAATGTTTAAAGCATAATGAAAATTCAATTTAAGCTAAACGCACCACCTTCTCCTTTTTTTCTCCCTTTGTACTGTGTGTGTGTACGTTTGTTTCACTTCTCTAAGCTTTGTTGGCGTCATTGTCAATCAATGTCACGCAGTTCGCAACACTACCTATTAAGCTCAATTTAATACCTTTTGTAACATTTAAAAGAAAACGTCTACAGCACGAATAAAATCACCCTTTTTTATACTTGATTTTTCTTTTATTGTTCCAAATTCCTTGGGATTGAGTTTATCCTAAAAGTCAAATTATGTAAATTAAATTGAAATTGATTTTTTAGTCACTGTTGCTTGGGAAGATTTTTTATTTTTTATTTGCAACTTTTTTTATTTATTTCTTTATGGAAAGCTTAAGTGAGCGTTAATGTTTAACTTAAGATAATACAATCAATAAGAATGGAAATTATCATAAACAAGTACGCTCTTATTCAAATATTCATTCGCTAGAAGAATATATTAATCGCGTCAATTGTACGAATGGAATTATTTTACATAATACACTGCGGTACGTAGTATCCAAAGTATAGAACATGTAGTCCGAAAAATTCGTAGAGAAATATTATAAGCAGATTTTGAATCACTTTTTCTTCGTTATTTCTAGAACATTAAGATAAAAAATCTGCATGCATTTTCCAAAATACGTCTCTGACAAAGTATTGCAAATGATGTTTTAGAATACAAAATAGATGTTACATAGTCGCAAATATATTGAGCCTAATATTTATTCATAATGCAATTATGTCGTTGTCTTATTTAAAATGCAAAGCTTTATAAAAATTAACAGGTAACACAACCTTAACAGTTTAAAAAAAGCTAATTTTTCACTAACTTTTGAGGCGTATGATGATGCCACTCCATCATATCCCAATTAACGGTTTCGCGTTCAACGGCTTAAAAGTCGCGAGACGAATTGACTGAGAATGCCACTTGTTGGTCACTTTTTGCAAGAGTTTTCCAGGCTGCACTGTTACAGCTCGAATGAAAAGTTCTGCCACACCTAGTGGACTTACCAGAGATGGCGCGTCCTGATTAGCGATTGTTCAGATCGACGCAGCATGACTTAGCTGCCACGCGGGTCCGCAAAGTTGAAGAAGTGCGAACATGGGTCCGTGAGCAAAAAAAAAATTGGGTGCAGAATATTTCGCAAAAAAGCAACGTTAATTGTGGCATATCCTAAGCCAGGGGTTGGTAACTTTTTTCATCAGCGAGACGATTTCCAATTCCACACCACGAAGGCGGCTGAAACACTTTTATTGCAGACTAAACATACGACCGTATCTTGTAAAGTTGTTAATAAATATTTCAAAGTTCAATTATATTAAATAAATTCTGTTTTACTTCATTGTAAATATATTATTGTATGGGCTAATGGGCTAAAAAAACACGTAAACACGTTTCACGTTTGCAGATCCAATTTGCAAATTAAATTATTTAAAATTTTAAACATAGCGTGTAAGAATCGACAACATCGCGGGCCGCATGCAGACCGGGGTTTGGCGGTTCCCCGCATCTGTCGTAGGCTTTGCTCGTAGAGATCACAATGTTCTATTTAAAATGGAACTAATTCTTGAAATAGTATTTTATATTTAGCGAAGCATATAGGATTTTGAAAATTGAAGAGTGCTGGAAATACCGCCAGCTACAAAGGTACTGCCTTAGGAAAAACTCGATTAATTTTTTAACTAGCGGCAGTTTTATGTGCTTCTATGTGGCAACTTTACTCGCAAATTGGATTTTTTGAGCCTCATAAAACCTTTCGAATATTAACACGGCGTATTTTTAGAGAAGTATCCATAATTATATTGTTCACTTAACATAATATAATTTTATTTTAATGATTATAATTAATATTTTAATGATTAAACTTAAATTCTGTTAAAGCAGTTGAGTAATATGGCAACGATTTAATAATAAATATAAACAGCTGTTTAGTACGTGGCTGCGTTCTGATCAAATTTACATTAAAATCCGAGCTAAGAATATGTGATTAATGTAAACTTCATTCAAACGACAAAAGCAAACACTGTGTTAAGAGAAACAGGCATAGAGACAAGAGCAAGGACTGAGAGAGCAAGCGAAATAAATTTAAAAATATTTAGAAAAAAAATAAGGGATGAGGCAGAGAGAGAAAGAGGGAGAATGCAATCACATTGCCTTTCCAAAATCAGTTGAATATTGTTGAGATGTAAGAAAGTGCGCGAAAAACATGATTAAATTAAACTGAATTTAATTAATTGGAAACAGTATTAAAAATAATTATATATTTTATATAACATCTAATAAAAAGATAATAACAAATGGAGGCAAAAGCGTAATCAATTCGGAATGCCTCTGAAATAAAAATCGCAGTCGAAAATGAAAAATCGCAAAGCAATCCACTCATATTCGAAACTTGATAGCAAAAACTCAAGCGTTCTTAGTTCATCCTCCTCTTTAAACACTTTTTTACGTTCCCAACGGGGCTCATTGCGTCGACTTAAAAGCAAATTCAGTAATTCTAGCGCTAAATTTAAATTTCATGATACTTTATATAAACACCGCAAGAAATATGAAAAACTGTCATCATCACCAACAACTGAACTGAATAAATGTGGTAAGAATTCGATAACAATACCTATGGATCTCGTTTGTTATGAAAACAATGGCTTCGATCTTCAGGATAACAGAGAAATTGAGGAAATTATGTCCTCATTACCGGTGCCGCGTAAAGCTTGTAAATTATTGCAAGCAGATGAAGATGATAATAACAGCGACTTTAAAGAGCAAAAACAACAAATACGTTTTGAGAGAAACGACAAATATGTGGAAATTCTTTGCAATAACAATAGTTTTCAAAAAATCAATGCTCTGACACGTGCTAGAACGGCCACTATACGTAAACCTACACCGTATCTAAACAGTAGTATGTGTTTTTATTTTGCTTTTATTACAAATTCTTTGCTTTTCTTCGCTAAATATTTTTAATAACATTTGCAGGTATTTCTAAGCTTTTTCAGTTTACGTTATTGTTGTTATTTTTAATCTTATGTTCGTTGCTTATATACTTTATGACCTTTGTTCCTTAAACACTTCAAAGAGCATATTCGTCACTCATCGCAGAGCAGTCTTTCAATACTGTCCTTTCAAAATATAGTTACTCGGGTAAAATTATTATATCATGGATCGCCATATGTATGTTACATAAAACAACAAACAACTAAGAAAATTACATTCGACTACGCCGAATATTGCATATTCACTACTTCTCTCTTTGGAAAATCTGTTAAACATATATATGTTTTTATCGTTATATCTTTTGCATATCTCGGGGAACAAGATAATGTGTGCGAATTAGTGCCTATCGTTAAGCCAAAATAATTAGGATAATTAATCAAAGCTGCTATCGTTTTTTGAACAAATTTTGCAGTGCCGGTCCAGGCGTCGTTACTCTAAATATTTTTCGGTGGACATAGCGACCGGCTTGCTTTTCATACAAGAAGCAATTGCAGCAATTCCTTACTTATGGTTTCATTAGATTTGAGCATCTCACATTACGCTCACTAGATAGTTCGAAAAAATGTGCTCTAGATGTTCTTGATGTGAATATTAGATATCTGAGCAGCATTTCCTTTTTAACAAACACATTTCCTAATTGATAAATATTTTAAGAACAAAAGCATTGTTTTCAGCATTAAAGTTCAAGAATGGGTTTTGTTGATTGGAACGATTGGATCTTTAAAACTCAACATATTTATATTTTTATATCTGTTTTTGAAATTCCTGTGGTCGATGAAAACACGAATTTGTTAATAATTTCAGGCTTACTTTATAAAGTCTTCAGAATTTTTTTTGATTGTAGACCATAAACTAGCTCCTAATGCTTCATCCGTCGTTCGCGTGCATGGAGGGGCATCTTGCTCATTATTCATTAAAGCTATGACAATGCGGTCTTTCCCGATATTTGGAGAGAGTAACAATAACAGTTACACTTAGTCCAGACGCGTGTACTGACTAAAAATATTTCGCTGTTTTTTTTTTTTTTCTGTTTGTTTGTTAAGATTAACTGGACCTAAGCTAAAAAGGAAAGCGATCTATCTGTCCACTCAAAAAAATTCTGCGAAGTATTTGCTTTGGCTGACAATTCTTCAGAAGCAACAAGTTGCCATGCTCCCTCAATAATCCTAAAATAATTAAAATTATCAGAAATTGACATGAAAGTTGATAAACCGATTCAATGAGAAAATGAAATTTATGTTAAATGATATCAAACGAAATCAATTGTGAATGCATTTAATCTCTGTGTTCTCATAGGGTTGGGTTTCATCTGAATCATCATCTCCTATGAATAATAATGAAACAATTTAAGTGATTTATTTAAAGAAATCATATTTTTATTTATATATTTTTTTATTCCTATCATCCAAACTGTATATGTATATGAATGTTTGTATTTTCATTTTACAGGTGTTACAATACAAACAATAACAATAGCAATAAGAGCAATAATAATAATAATAATAATAATGAAACAAAATCACTGAAACATCTACGAATAAGCAGTTGTTTACGTTCCCCAGGTGCTCTACTGAGACAGAAATCATTTCATACGTTTAATGAATTGACAAAATTTTGTCAAACGAATTCTACCTTTAATTGCAAATTTCATGTAAAAGATGGTAAGAGATTTCGAAAAATAAAACAATTTTTTTATCTCATATAGTCATTAAATCTTTTTGGGGCAATTCACATTAATTAATAAACAAAAATTCATTATTTGTGCTAAACTCATTATTCAAACTAATTTATTACATTAATCATCATTATGCTCTTCTACGATTAATCACTAATCTTTACGGATACACACTTTCTAACGTAATAATACACTGACGTTAAAAACTAGGCGTACACAGTGGGACAAGAAAAATATCAAGAATGTGGATTAAAAAAAGAACACGTACTTCGCATCTAATACTTCGAGTGAAAGTTATTTCGTGCGTGTTACTCCCTCCAAGATGACATTCATTTGAAAGAACGTACGTTAACCGATAATTATTAAAAAATTGCATAAATGTTTCATGTATATATTGCTGAGAGAAGAGCTTAAACTCTCAAATATAATTTTATCATCGTACTTGTTGCAAACTTTCGACAATTAAACTCACAAACAAGGAATATAACCCTTTACGTTGGAATTATCGAGTACGTCATTTTAATGTTCAATAAAATAGTTATACCGCTTGTAAAGTTCCACAAATACTTGGGCTCTTACTTGTACGAAAAAACAATCAATTATCAATAATAAATTTTTTCTACCTATTCTCGTTTTCCAGCTACCGATTATGTATACATATTTTGCTAAAAGGGATCATTGTGACCTCCTTTTTTCCGAAATCTCTGCAATCGTAACAGCGGGGATAAGGAGCTGTAATTTTGCACAAACATTCCTTAATCGGTTAAAAAGCGATTGTGAATTGCCCATATGCACGCCCACAATGTAGAAGCAATTCACATAACCTCGGGAATTCTCATCTATAACTTTTGATACCGTAAAGGTATTTCCGAAAAGCTGTTACCGATATACTCTCTAAGATCGCATTCATGGGTCCAATTGGTTTACTAACGTATCCAAAATTAACTATAAAGTTTTGTTCCCAATTTATTTCCAATTTACTTTAACGCACATTAACATGTTCTTGATCCAATTAAGAAAGTACTAAAAACAAGTTGGTATTGAAATTTCATCGTCAGGGGTAGACGTATTCGTAAAACGATTGTGATCATTTTTCGATCGATCATGTGCAATATTCTTTGTTCAAATCCCCAAATTATTTTTCGAAACGATTACGATGGTAAATAACCCAAATTAGTTAGTAAAATAATATAATAAGGAAGGAAGAAAGTAAATGAATTAACCTTCCAGCATACGGAAATAGTAGCAAGCAAACGAAATTTCGAGAGTCGAGGCACCTAAACCCCTATTTCCAATCCGGTCGTTAAATTGCAGTGATATGAAATTCATAAACGATTACATGAATTCAATGAAAAGGTTTATTGCTGTCTCTTATACACATCTAGATGTGTATAAGAGACAGCGATTACGATGGTAAATAACCCAAATTAGTTAGTAAAATAATATAATAAGGAAGAAAGTAAGATTAACCTTCCAGCATACGGAAATAGTAGCAAGCACACGAAGTTTCGAGAGTCGAGGCACCTAAACCCCTATTTCCAATCCGGTCGTTAAATTGCAGTGATATGAAATTCATAAACGATTACATGAATTCAATGAAAAGGTTTATTGAGCCTTCATGAAGTTAAAATCTTTGTGTTGATTTTATGAAATTAATTCGTACCCCTATACATTGACATATTGTCGTCTATTGTCAAGATTTACAATTTTTTCATGAAATCTATCGGTAAATGATATAAAAAGAAAAAAAATTTCCAAAACTTATTAGAATTTTGCTTTCCTAACTAAGAATAGATATGGAAATGGCATTTTCGACATAAACGTCTTTTACGAGCGAAAAAATAACCAAAATATATGCAATCATCTAATATACATACATACATTACTTACTTTTTACTATTTCAAGTTAAATATTGCAAGTAGAGAAAACTAACAGAAAAAAAAAACATTTCAGAAAAATTTTTGAAGTCAAAAAATTACTGGTACATAAATAATATCTCTAACTCGGATATGAGTGGTACGATGTAAAGAAGGGAAATAGATTCATTTACCATTTTGTTCAATTTTTAATTTGCTTACTTACACAGTGCTCTAAATATTGGGTATAATTTATGAAATCTAACTCTAACATCTCGTTACCTAAATCCAAATATCACATCAAAAAAGAAACATACTGTTTTGGGAGATAAACCCAAAGCATCATTTTTCGATAAATGTTCGGATAAATCTGCAAATTTCCATTTTATTATATATACTTTAGTGAGAATTTTAATGAATATTGGATTGGCAGGAGGAAAATGTCGGTTGTTTTATCGAACTGGAATGCGAAGAATTACTGTGACAGTTAAAAAATGTCTGACATTTCATCTCTCATTTATATTAATTTGAATCTTTCATAGGAATAGCACAAAAAAATTGCCGATAATTTTTCACCCAATGGTATAAATTCGTATCAATTCCTAAGTTGGCAAACAAAAGTTGTTGTAGCATGTTGTAGTTGTTGTAACGATAATTCCTCAAGCGGATGCGCTTTTTTCTTATTCCACTTCGCTTTTTTCCTTAGTAATATAATGTATATGTCAATTTCTACGTTGGCAATAGGATACATTTTCTAGTATCATGCCCAATAAAGCCCACAATACAATTTCGTGAACTTTTTTCTTTCCGACCCAATATTTACCTAATCTTCTTAAGCTAATCTATATTCTTATTATATTTTTCATTTACTCTATTGAAAATGGGCTGAATTGGTCGAAGCACAAGCTCACAGTACAACGTAAACAGACAACATCTTTGTTTTTGAAAAGGAAAAAGCAATTGGTTTTTTGCTCACTACTCATAAACTACAACAGATAAATGTAAAAAAAATTTTAACGCATATTCTATGAGTACCTATGCAGAAAGGGACAGAATTGACCATTCCATAGTGCAGTCTATTAAAATTTAATTTTTCTTTTCAATGCCCTTGTAACGCGCAGAAGCAGGATTCAAAAACCTTTTAAAATATATAAATACTTGGCCATATTCAAATTTGAAACGCATCTAAGCATGTCCGTCTGTTCGTCTGCCGTGTAGCTGTGTAGCATTTGTTGTGAAGATATCGCCTACAAATTTGCAAAAGAATTTGAAAGTGCCCTAAACTTTTCAAAACGCCCACACGCCTATACAACAAAAACTTTCATTTTGAAAATAAGAAACATCAGCTTTGCCCATTCCATATGAAAATTAATTGTTTTTTTATTTTTTCACGATAACGGTGGTAGGCATTAAAAAGATTCGGTTACGACCGAATATAATTTTCTTACATGCTTATGTTATTATGTTTACGTTTATTACCATCTCTCGAGCTTGATTTTTGTTTTCGTTTTTTTTTCCTTAATTCAAGATAATATCGTATCGCCTAATATAGATACGGTTACATATATTCCAAATTTGCAATCAGATCGCTTATCATATAATGATAGTTGCTATCAGTGCAATAATAGAAACTATCAGAATAAGAAGAATAAAAAGCGCAATACCGACGACAATGATGACGATGTTTGCGTAATTTTAAGAAAAACAAATAATAATGCGCCCGCAACTTTAACATCACGGTCTTCCACTTCATCGTTGTATGATACCATTTCTCATCAACATTATCAGCATTGCGTGTCCACTAGCGCAAGTACATCACAGCCCGATTACGATGATTATAGTAATAGTGTTAATAGTTTAAATGGAAACGGTAACAATGGTTATTTACAATTGAATGACATTGAATCGTCATCCTTAATAGAATTGTGCAATCACACTAAACGTGAGAATCTCAAAGTGACTTGTAATAGTAGCAGCGCATTTCGTTGTTCTGAGCGTATAACACAAAATGTAGTATCGGTAGCTGGTATCCGTAATGTTATCTCTTGCACAAGTCAAGATTTCAAAGAAATGGAATATCTCTTGTCACAACCACAACACCCGCAACAGCAACAACCTCATCATCATCATTATCATCAATACCATCATTGTCAACGTCATCATCATCACCATTATTGTAATCAACCAAGCGGGCAAGAGCAAGAGACCTACTATCAACTCTACCAACATAGTTTAGAACCAATATCGTCTTCAACAACTAAAGAAACAACATCGACACAATCGTCATCATCATTATCATCAGCAGAATCTGCAGGCTTTGATAGTAATAACAGTACAAATATGATGACTGCAGCCAATAGCTCTACCATGTCAAATACAATTACGGCTACCACTAATAAAATTAATAATAGTTTAAGCATAACACGTCATGCAAACGGTAGTAATGCCAAAAATGTCAAGTTGCATGACGCCCACCACAGCAGCAATCTTGAGTACAATCAGAGCAACTCTTATGTGAACAATGAGAAAAATAATGCTGGAAACATACAAAATTTAACCATTTATCGGCAGCCAGCCAATGCTCGCAATAAAGGTGGCAGTACACCACATAGAACGAAAATGTCGAAAAAACAGCTCAAATTGGCTCAAGCCCAACTGGATAAGTTAACGCAGTGTAATCTGCATCTGCACGGTAATAAAATACTGCATAACCATAAGCAAAATAGTGAAAATGAAATCTCATTAATTTATCTTCTGTAAATAACAACAAAAATTCTTAACGCTATTTTCCTTTCATTTAAAAGAATTTTTGGCAACTTTTCAAAAAAAAAAACTGAAATTTTATATCATAAGATCGCAGTTCAATTCTATTTATATTTAAAATGTACTTTCCCTTCTTATTCACTTTCTCTTTGCAGCTTTATTTTCGGCCGTCGAACATGGTCATTTGGATAAGGCTCGCACCATTCTAGAATCTACAGATATAGACATTAATAGGTACAAATTGCTTACGCGAATTTGGGCTTTTTACACAGTTACATAATTATTTAATTTTCTTTCAATATTTAGCATCAATACGGATGGTCTCTCAGCTTTAGATGTTGCTGTACTTAGCAATAATCGGTCAATGACCAAAATGTTACTACAGCATGGTGCTTTAGAAGGCTCACAATGTAAGTAGTAACCGAGAGAGAATTCAGTGCTTACCTCAAATTTTTTTATCTTACTTTAGTGAGCTTACTTTTTACAGCAGATATGTTATGATATTTTATGCAATTTTAAAAAAAAATTTTAGCGGACTTTCTCCGAAGTCGTATTGACCTTGACTTTGGTTTTTCGTTCGTACCATATTTCAGAAGAAGAAGATTTGTACGAAATTATATTGTTCCTCAAAAGATTATTGCCCAAAATAATCTCTACCGTGGAGAGGCTATTGTTGAAGAGATTATACTTAATAGTGTTTAGGAAATAGCGAAATCTTGTCGGCACAATGACAGCTCCTCAGATATTCACACAACATAATCTGCGAGTATAGTTTAAATCTTTCACCATCAGCCTAACATTTCTGAGATAATGTGGCCAGAAAAGATGCTAAAAATAAGAAACATTTTATTATATCCATTACCGAAGGTTGAGGGGTACATTCATTTTGTTGAAACGTTTTCAACGCCCAGAAGGAAGCATCAGTGACCCCGCAAAGTATATATATTTTTGATCAACATCACATGTTTAATCGATTTAAGTATGTCCGTCTGTCCATCGGTCCGCCTGTGCAACGTCTGTTTTAAACATTCTCCTGGCCGCAAAAATGAAGCTATCGACTTCAAAGTTGGCAAAAGCATTGGAAGTTCTTGTACGCAGTTTGGTATTGAAATCGGTCGAAGGACACAGCGCCACGTAAGCTCAGGACACCTCTGTTTCTTAAACAAAATGAAAAATTGGTTTTGTGCGCACAAAATTATACATAAGTAGTTTCGGAATAATATTGCTTTCTGTAACCGTAAGGTCAGGACAAGTTATTTTCTTTTTCTGTTTATGTACTGTTGCCCTCACAATTTCGAATGCTTTCATTTTCTTTGTTATTATATTTCAGTTAATAATTTAATCAATTCTTTATATGCAATTAGTTGCGTATGCCTGCAAGCACGCTTATGTAATGTTCATATCTAACAATATTCTATTGCAGTTGCTGTAGACAATATAGGCACCAAACTAAATGCTTTACTTAAAGATGCAGAGTCACGTGTACATGAGTTAAGCGGCCTAGAGGGTACAGCATGTCAGCCTACATATTCATCACGTCCCTCAATATCAAGCATCATAATCGGTAAGTACACATTGCGCAAACCCATTGTCTGTAACTGCGTGTATCAAAGAACAAAATGAGAAGAAACTTGAAATTCCAATTAATCTGAATAAAATCATCTTGAATTACTAGGTAACATTGCGCTAATCATATCATATTAAGTTAAGGCGATGGATTTAAAGTCTATAGAATGCTCATCATGCATTAACGACCGAACGTACTTGCATAACGCATGTAGTAACGCTCAGTAGAAGTCGCTAAGCTATTCTAGTAAAATAGTGTACTTCACAAATGAAAGGATTTGTTCGCCTTATAATCACTGTTATTCAAACAGGCAAAATGAATTGGAGCACGTTATCTATCTGCTTACCATAACATGACATCGAAGTAATGATTAGCAATTTTGTATATTGTATCTTTGATTCAACTATTTTCGACATTTCTTCGTTTGATGACTACGGGGGCTCCTGACTATAGATAGAGGTAGATGTATATACAATAAAACGTATCATCTTATGTGACTTGTTGTTATAAATCTATGTAAACTGTTGTTTTCACTTTCATTGAAAATAGTAACCCAGCAACCAACCAACTGACAGACTGAGTGAATGATTTCTTGACTGTTCTAGTTTCTTTAGTCTATTACACAAACATGTGTGTGCATCGACATGATAATGTGTACGTGCACATTGGCATCACATGATATTGGCTGAGTGTTGTTGTTGTTTCTTTTATTTACCAACCGAATACCATAACATACTTCCACGCCAATCAAACTGTAGCTTTAAACGACATATATTTGAAATAAAGCAACATTCGTATGGTCGCGATTGCTTGTATTTATATGCCCAACGGCCGGTATGTTTTACTTTCCTTTTACTGTACAATTTCAGGCAATACGGGTTCCTCGGTTTCCGGTTGCACTGGCAACGAGATTGAAAAACAAATTGGAATTTGGGAACGACGAATTAAGGGTTTGCGTCGTTTACTTTTGGGTTGGGATCAAGCTCGTCCTCCAGACGCTCCGGCTTCACTGACTGTCGATGTTACTGGTGATAATTCTGTTCAAGTGCAAATACTGGAACCATTTGACGGGGCAATCGCTACTAAATTCAAAGGTAATTAATATAAAAAATCAAAGGGTTACGTATTCTACAAATGTCTACTCTAGAAGAACAAAAATTTAATAATGAATGAAATTCCTATAAAATCTTACTACGAACTGAAAATATAAAGCAAGATATATCCGCATGAGTGACAGAGTAGGGAAAGTGTCCCTAACTAACTAACTCACTGAATGGTTGCGCGTTCAAATCTCTAATGCGATATAATTTTCAACAAAGTCCTAGAATTTAGCTCTCCGGCTAAATTAATTATAATAATAATAAATTAAAAGCAATATATATTTTTAAAAAGATCTTACAATTTAGAAAAATAAGGCAGTCCCTTTTTTTTATGTTTCGTTGGCACTTCATACACAGAAGAAAAAGCGGTATTTCCTTCATTTATTTTCATGATAAAATGTGTTGGCATATAAAGATTTACTGTTCATGAGTACTGTTATAGAAAACTGACTCCAAAAAATAGATTACATGGGCCAAACTTGCCGCAGTTGATTTTTATGTCAAATTCCAATTATGGGCCAGTTCTTATTGTGAAACATCAAAATTCACCCCGTTTTCTCATATGGAAGCTTAGTTTTCGTACGAAGGATTATATAAGAAGCGGCGTCCATAACATCAACTCATGCAATATGGATTTTTCAAACCTATTTATTATGCCGAAGTACTACTGCTACTACTTGAACGCTTTCGCGCGAAATTTCTCAACTTTGAAGTCGGTATCTCAATTTTTACGACTAGAATAACATTTACCATAGAGATTTACATGGCCGAACGAATGAACACATCTAAATCGATTCACAATTTAACACTGGCTAAGAATGTAAGCACTTCATGCTTCTGAACGTTACGAGCCGACAAAGTAGATATACTTCTAGTCTTTCGTTAGTAGCTACGTTTGTAGCAGGCTACCAAAGCACAGGGGTGTATGTATTTTATTATTTGTTTGCTGCACCCTGTAAGCGGAACCAGAAACTCTAAAAACTGGTCAGTGTCAAATTCTGAACCAATTTAGATCTGTCCGTCAATGTAATGCCTATGCCAAACATTGCTTTGGTCGCAAAAATGAAGATATCAGCTTCAAATTCGCAAAATATTAAAAGTTCTTGGATACACGTTGGTATTGAAAATGGAGTAAATCGGTCGAAAGAAACACCTCCAGTGTAACATTAAGTGAGAACATGACTCTTATATGGTTTTTGTTTCTCACTACTCACAAAAACTGTGGCGGGGCCATCCAGCACACAAAAGCATCGAAATTTAGTTGCTTTCTTTTGTTTTGAAAGTCAAGTTTGTAGGTAGAAAATTCAATTAGTCCCGAGTAAAAATTTCATCGATGGTCTTTGATTTCCGCAAGTAATATGAACACAGTACCTGTTTTTTCTTTTCCTGTAGATTATCTAAGGTCTTCGAAACTCTTCGATTTTCACAAGCAACGAAAGGTATTGATTTAGAGACTTCGGTACTGCCCTTTTTTATTGTCCTTTACTTAGGATCACAGAAAGAGTAAGAAAACGCCTAGTGAGAACGAAGACGTGCGATAAGGAACTAAAAGAATAAGGATAAGATACAGAAGACAAGATTGCCATTAAATAAAATATGGCAAGTTCGTAACTAGTGCTAGTTTTCTCCTCACTTATATCTCGAAATTGAAACTTTTGATTTCTCTTCATTTCTTCCACGGGAACTCTTCTAAAAATTTCAATTGATTTTCACGATATGAGTTGCAATGCCAGTTAATAAGAATTCTTGTCATGTCTCCCTTGCTCTCTCGTCTAGAGTAAATCCAGCGTATAGTTAACAGACTTATTTTACGAATGAACTTATTCTATATATACTAAGCCCCATATATTTGAAGCCCCATAATATTGTCACCCAATAAAACGTAGTTGGAACACATACTGCATTCGGTTACTAATTAGGTAATCGTAGTCAAAGCGGCCATAGTTGCCGTAATATAAAGAAGTTATTGAGTTAAAGCAATCTCGTCCTTCCGATAAACTAAGTAACTAAAAAAGTAAACTAAGATAAACTAAGTGATTATCACACTTTGGCGCATTCCTTCACACACACACCCCCCCCTCCCTTCCGCACCATTCCGCTATCTCTCTCAGTCTCAGTTATATTATTACGTGTTTGTTGCTTACGACACAGACAGAGAGCATAGAAAATTTTTCCCTTGTCTGCATCATAATAGCGTAAGGTAAAGTGACATAAAATTCGCTTCCATATGGTATGTTTTAAATACAAAGTCAGTTCGATTTCCTCTGTTAGCAACTTCTTATGCAAGTGCTGTTGACATTTTTCACTTTACTCCATATCCGAACGTAACCATAATAACCACAATTTTCGAACTACTTTCATATTCACAGATTGCGTATGATATAAATTACTTCAAGCCTACCTCCGATCTCTTATAGTTCACGTTTGTGTCTATCAAGTAAATTTAATTTGTCAGAATACTCACAAGTTTTGCTCATGTAATATTTTACTCCTGTACGCCCGAAAACTATATTGCTTGGTTAAAATGTTATTACGTAGAAACGAATCGTTATTGTTGTATTTTTCTTATGTTCATATAAATATTATACAGTGCAATGGTCGACACGAGCTGATTTCAGTAATGTGGTGGGTGAACGTGAACTAATGGATTGGTGCAGTTTTCATGGTACAATGGGGACGCAATATCAAATAAATGGCTTAACACAGGGACGACGTTATTTTCTACGTGCTGCCTGCGGTAATGTCAAAGCTTGGGGTGATTATAAAACATCCGTGCCAGCCAGTGTAATACCCTCAAGTAAGTCATGTATTTAGTACCTGAAGAGAAACGATTATTAATTTACTTGCTTGCTTTTCTTTGTAGGTTGGCGTGATTTAAATAATCGCGAAGATCGTTATTTAGGCCGTCAGCTTATTTTAGATAATTTATTTACCGCCGTACGTCTGGCACGTCCCGCTGATGTTTCAGAGTTAACGCTGGACACCAATCAATCTAATCAAAGAAAAAATCCGAAAAAGAAAACGACCATTAAACAATTATTTTCAGTAGCTTCTAAATTTCAAAAGCATTTGCGGAGGTAAATCGTTATAAACTACATATGAAGGAATTTTAACTGTTTTTTTTTCTTAATGTACATGCACACAAACACAGAGGCATTCACTTGGCTAGCATAGTCTACTACGAAGATAAAGTATTGGTCACCAGCGAAGACTCTTTGCCAGTTATCGAAATTGATGAATCATATCCTAGTTCTTTGCACAACGATTATCACTGGTTGATGAAGGTTAGTTACTATCTACTTAGATGTTTTTAAATAATCGTTTCCATTATTCTCTCTCTAGGTGGCCTGCTCCTGGGATGATGTCAAGTCACTGCGTACCGACATGGAGCGAAATTTAACTTCGGCCAATCATTTTCGTACAAAGCTATTGTCGGCCGTTTGTCAAATGCAGTCCGTTTTAAGTTTCAACGATCTCGGTCAATTATACTACAAGCCCTTACGAGATTCTCAAGGTACTGTAGTTCTTAGTTGTATACAAGCTGTTAAAAGCCAAAAAGCTGTTTCAATATTGAACTCACGTTGGCTGCCAATCAATAAGTTACAGAAGAAACTGATTGCTTTGCATGAGGAATACAATATTAATGAAATTATAATATCGTCCATAAGCGACGAGATTCAGTATCACCAAGCGGCTTTACAGCGTTTAAATCCGGGTCTGTATTTGGGTTACCTGAAATTGCAATGCTCCATGGATCAAATACAGGTTGTGGTACCAGTTAAAACACCGAATGTCTTGCCGCATTGCAGGGTACGTGAAAACAGTCACATAACAGCCGAAGAGTGGTTGATTTTGAAACGCTCTTATAGCGACGGAAATTTTAATAATGGTCGTGGCAGAACTAGTCCCTTAAGAATCTCTTTGGATTTCAACACAAATTCCGAAGACTCCACCGAAATACAACGATTATTTCTGTACGATTTATCATCTGCCCTGCACAAATTATTCAGTTACATGAATATCAAACCCGAAGAGGCTAGCACCCACCGCCTTTATGATGTGGAAGTCATAGAGCATAGCAGCGACATCAGTTTTCTTATCATATGCCCAGCAGTAGAGCTGACTTGTGCTGTGCCCGGTCAATCGGAATTGTTGTTACAAAGAGACGATTTAGCTAGCCTCAGCGTCCAAGCATTTGAAATGATACACATGCTCACCTACCAACCCGGTATTATACAAAAATATGCTCGCCTTTCCTGTATACTAGAATTAGATACTGCTTTAGCTACTCAATCACAAAGAGAAGCGTTCGCCAGCAGTGAATTGCAGACAGCTAAAGAAAGACTGGCCAAATTACAAGAGTTAACTAATAGTTTAAATGCCGTTTGGAAAACTGTGCGTTGGTTGATGGATGTTATATCTTTTGCTCGTGATAAAAACGCTCCTTCTTCAACGACCATTAGAGAAATATTGGAATTCGTTCATCACTCTGATGATTTTCAAGACGAAGATTCGCAGCTCTTGCAACCACCGTTAAGAGATGTAAAGTTTGTTAAATCGGGTTCGGGTAGAGGTAGTTGGCCAGGACCCGGTACTTTAACAAACGATGAAAATCAAAGACACTTCGGCCCTGAACATTCCAAATCCGAACAAAACTTAGATACAAATCGTGTCACAACGTCTTCGTCTTCCACAAAATTCGAACATTCCCAAAATACTCAACAATCTCAAACGGAAATAAATTCCTCGAATTTTTTACACATTGGCGATGAGTTCAAAATTGCTGACGTGCCGTTGCGTAAAAATAGCGGCGATTCTGCCACTTCCCAATACACTTCGCGCAGTTTCTATTCGGCTGCTAGTAATAGTGATTTTGACCATATCTTCAATATACCACCGTCAAGGTCGGATGACACTCTATCGGAAGTGGCTAACCAAACCTATAAGTCCCATCGTAAAAGAACCAGTTCTAATATTATAACAACGTCCACACCAGCTACACCTTCTATTACGGTGCATGCTTCCAATTCAGTACCGTATTTAGTCAGAGATTCCGTCTCCATGCAAGGTTCAAGCCATTCTCTAAAGAGCAATTTTAATAATGTAAGCGATAATAAACAAGCCAAAGCAAGCGAAAAATTAAAATCGGCTTCCAGTATGAGTTTAAGAGACGGCGGTATCTATCTAAAAACGACTTTATCCGCGTTACAAACCGAAATGAAAACTGCTGTACCCATTACTGGTAAATAAATAACTTAATTAATTAATATATAAATTCTGAATAATATTTCTATTCTAAAAAATATTTTTATTATATAAATCTCTTAATTAATAAATAAATTTGATAATAAATTCAATCCTTTTTTTTAAATTGATTTTAATATGACTGGTTTTAAGAAATTCATACTGTTGAAGGGAACAAGAAGAGAAAAAACTGACTGACGTCAGCGTAGCCTTACAAATCCGTATAAAATGATTGAAATTTTCTTATTCGAACTTCATTAATTTTAATTTTAAAGAAATTGTCACGAAACAATGAAATTTTTGGCCGATATTTTTAAAACTTTAAATTTTTTTCATAACCATAGGAGAATCGTCAAGCCCGAAGACAGCATCAACAAAAAGCCTCCCTCGCCAATCCAGCAGTGAAGAATATACAGCGGCCAGTTGTCCTACTTTGGCATCCGAACAAACAGCTAACGTGAACTCAGGCATTATTCAAGTGTATACTGCATATGACACCGGCTTGGCCAGCGGCACCAGCCTTAAACTACATGTTACTGCCAAAACAACAGCACGTGAAGTTATCAATTTGGTTGTTAAACAATTGAATATGGCGGCTACATTAAAGGGCAGTAACGGTCCTATTTATACCAATGACATGTTAAACAATTTTTGCCTAGTCGCTGTGATCGGAGCGCGTGAACGTTGTTTGCGAGATGATTTCAAACCATTGTTGCTGCAAAATCCGTGGAAGAAAGGTCGGATGTATGTACGACAAAAACATGAGCTTCTAGCCGCCATTGAAAATTCAAATCGTAAATCACATTTAATTTAGGGAGGGAAAATAGGTATTGAGGTTAAGCAGAGAATTTACTTTGCACTAAAAAAGTAAAGTAAAAAAAAATTCAGAACTAATCAAAATGTTTGTGAAACATTCGAAATCCCTTCCTTTAAAGTGGGCGTTTCTTAAATTTTTCTTTCAATGATGATTTACCCTAAACTACACCAACTCTACTATAAAATCAATTTCTATATAATAATGTATCTGTCAAAATCATCAAACGGGGAAAGCAAATTTATTAAATTAAACATAAAAATCTATAAAGTAATCTCTTTCATAGAAAACTTTTAACTTGAAAAACTTTAAGTATATCCAAAAAAAAAAAAACAAAAAAAAACTAAAAACAAACAAGAGCTTTACACGTAAAGTCAAAATTCTGAATAATTACATTAGATTTCAAAAAAGTTCATATCGAAAGATGTATAATTTGTTGTGCCCGATCATAAATATGTTTGACAATTAAACTTTCAAAAAGAATGTGTTAAAAAAACAGAAAACCAAAATAATAATAAAATTTTGGAAAATTGAATAAATTCTGAAAAAAAATGTATTTATTTATATATAAATAAAATTACATATAAAATAAAATAATCTAAAAAAGAATAATTCGAATAAAAAAGTTGCTTAGTCCGAATATTTGAATCATCGTGTCCTCCTAATGTGGATCATACTCCTAATGGTTTTCAAACTATCTGAACTAGAATGGCACAAAAGAGAAAGAACCATTAGCCAAATGGATCTTCTTCGAAACGTTTAAATTTAACATTATCTCTGAATTGAGTTTAAGTAATAAAAACAATTAATTAATATAAAAATATAATAATATAAAAAGAACTTAATAACAGAAAAGTTAATAGCAATTTGTAAAAGCCAACTAAGAAAAACTTCGAGCCACCTACTTTCAACAGTCCACAAATCACGTAAGCCAAAATTTCAATTGCACGCAAGCAAACATACACAACTATTAGATGCCCATTGACAACACATCTATTTTATAATCTTTACATCGCACATTTCTGACCGTTCCAGATAAAAAAGCAACTGCCTAGGATATAGGTATAATAAGAGTTTATAAGCGATTTAAGGAAACCAACAACAAAAGTGTCCGCGAATTTAATAAAGAAAAAATGTATTCCTATAAACCATTGTGCAAACTATAAAAGAGTTGCTCGAAGTCCCCAGTAGCTTCTATTAACAAATCAATAATTTAAGCTTGGCCCAATTCGCTTAACTTATGACAATAGAACGTTTGGCAATATTTTCAAAATTTTATGACAAAGATTTCCAATGCCGCCAATAAGAACAAATTTAGGAAATTAGCCAACAGTATTTCGAATGGTGCAACGAAAAATCGCTGAAATTTCTCAAATCAAAAAATTGAAATCATTCAAAACTCGATTTAATCGAACAGCAGCTATGAAGCAACTTTTTATGTATTGTACAGCGTTTAGACTTTTTCACTTAAACAAGTTAAGACTGTAATAAATTGAAAGCAAAAAATTTATCGGTCCTCTTAATTAATTAATTTTTGATAATTTTTGATGTAGTAGACAATCTTAAAAGTATTGAACCAACCGAAAGGGCCACATTTCGATGCTTGTGAGTAAGAATTGAATACGATTTTTAGATAAAAAGTTTAATCAATTAAGGGCGCAATACTTTTTAAACTATTTATGTAATTAATATCATTGTGAATCAATATGAATTTAAATGTAATAAAATAACAAATATATGAGTAAAACTAAAATTATGAAAGATTTTAAATTTGAATTCTTAAACAAACAAAATATACCTTATGTATGTAATGACCAATTTCCTAATTAGACTGAGTTGATATTATTATAAAATTTTATTTTATGTGTTTGCAGAATAATTGCAAAAACAATAAATAATAGAAAATTAAAGAAAGTTTTCGGAATGAAAAAATACACCAAATTATCTATAAACGGATATCAACGCATACGCATACGCAATTAAAATAGGAACAAAGAAACGTAACAAGTTAAGTCCATAGTTTATTGCTAAAGCATAATGTATCTCTTTCATGAATGTACAAGTTTAGATGTATATTGCAGTTGTATCGTTTAAGTGTTTCACTTCTATTCTCTCTTTCCACTTAATGTCATAATTTTAAGAAAAAGATATCAATAAGCACATTATGAGTTTAATATTCATGTAATTATTTACTGTTAAGTTAAAAGTCGAGCAGTTCGCAAGTCGATTAATGGTTATAGCGGCAATCTCCCGCAAATAATTTAATTACACTAATAACGCAAGAAATGTAAGTAAGTAGATAAAAATTCAATAAATAAACGGGAAAATATTTTATTTCAGCTAGTTTTTGAAAATGATATTTAATATAGTTCTCATCGGTATGTTTAGTTCAATAATTAGTTTGTAATATATATTGTGAAAAGAAGTTTGCTTTTTAATCTGAACGTCGTGACAATTAACTTTAAATGTAATAAAAAGTTTCTACAAATTTTTTTTGGTTTTGAAATTTTTATTAATATTTTGACTATTTGTCGACTTTTATATCCATATGAGCAGACAAAACAGAAAATATGCTATGAGATTTCTGCTTACCCAGTACCTAAAAAGTATAGATCAGAAATTACATTAAGCGAAAGTTACGCGTTAAATTTTCTACGTTCCTTTTTTGACAGGTTTTTTACGTTCTCAAAATATAAGAAAACTCTTCTTTCTCACTAATTTGAAGAAGAAAAGATAGAGGCAAATGATGCATTACTTATGATATTAATTTTCGCCGCACTTAATGACCACTTGCTTGTACATGCAGCGTGGTTCGAACGAAGTTCTTTGACTAGAGAGTATGTTTTTTTTTTAATTCCCAATAATAGTTCTCCAAATCGATTTGTATCGTTGTGGAATGTAATATATACATTAGCTGGAAAGGATTTGAAGATATTGTAATCTGATTGACATATGGAATGTAGCTGTTGAATACAGTCATACTGCACAACCGTTTAATTTCCGACTAAAATGTCGATGACCATTGACATAATTCCAGAGAAACGCGAGTTGCCATTAACAAACAGCTAATCTTAATAGCTCTATGTGTCCTTTTCGCCTTTCTAATTGCAGATCTCCATTCCTTGAGTGTTTTCGTATATTCAATGAAGTTGGCTGGATTGGTATTTACCCATTTTGCTTCTTGAAGTTTGGTATTTACGACAAAGTGTTGACAGGGAAAAGCTCCACCAAGGTTTAGGTGAGAAGGACTCAATATCAGGAAAGTTCTAGCAGACTTGACCAAAGACTGAAAAGCACTTTGAATTGATGATAAATCGATAAAGGTAAGATACATTTACTATAGTCTTGAAGTCTTACTGTTTTCTGTGGAAACTTGCAAGTTTGCTCAATACTATCGGTTTTATGTTTACGCTTAAAGTTACGTAATTTATCCCTCCAATATTAAATACATAAAAACTTTTATTGCATTAATCCATAAAGTGGTTAAAAGTTATATATATATATACGTGTGCACGTCAAAGAGTCTAAAAAAGGGACAATAGCGAATATCGTATTAATTAATAAGACCGCACACATACAATGTGTACATGGCCCATATTGGCGGCATACAAGAACAGGTATGTGTACAACTTGAGTAAGACTCCTTCGTTCACAACTTTGCGCTGATAAAGAAGTAATGAATTTCATGAAACTCTGCTAATACTCATGAAATGTACACATGCGCGCGGTGGTGGCTATAGTAAATTTAAAACACAATAAAATTTAAAAAAAGGTAATAAGAGAGAGTTATTGGCTACAATTGTGTTTTGATGTTTGTTAAAAGAAATTGAAAAATGCGTCGGTTTGATTTCTCAGCTTATTCGCTACGCTTACTTACATGATAGATATTTTGCTTAAAAAATAATGAAATCTTTGCTGTATATGTCGAAGGTAAGTGAATTCATGTAAAATATACATTGGAATATTTTCTAATATACTTTATCGCTGTTGTAACGTTTAAAAACCTTCTTTAGATGGCCAACTTCGTAAGTGCTTAGCCAGCCTCTTATTGTATCCCACACCACTTGCAGTGCGAAACTGTATTAAGTATGTGCGGATATGCGCAACCCACAGGAGGACAGGAGGAGATCGATACACCTTATACTATACTGATCGATTCAGTATCACTTTCTAACTTGATTTCCATTTGTCTCCCCATTTTTCCTTCCGGTTTTCTTATGTTCAATCTGCAGGCCGCAGTTTTTAATATATTTTGATGAAACGAGGTGTTTTGGTTCGAGGAGGAACATCTTTAAACGTTGGTTTCAATACACCTTCGTGCTTCTATTTCTTAAGATATATTCTCGGTCAATTAATGATACGGTGTTTTCGTGGAGAGTATCAAGCGTTACCTAGATTTCAGAGTATTGTTGGCTTAATGTCAGCCTCAATGTTTGTACCTTAGTTTTTCCTGTAGCTTATTAGCCCCATAAAGAAATGTACAGAAAGGTCAATTTTATTTGAAGTCAGTTCAATTGGATTTAGTTCTCAGCAAATTCAAAAAATTTCAAACAATTTTCGAATTTGAAATTTTTCTTTTTGTTAATAAAATTATAAAATCATTATTATATATTATAAAAAAACAAGTAAAAATATATTTCTTTCTACTGACTTTTAAAATCTATTTAAATACGTATAATTTTTTAATATACTAATATATATTTTTTTCTATAAATAAACTAATTTTTTAACAACATTTTCTATAAATAAACTAAGATTGTTAATCTTTTTACATACGCAAGGTTTAATTATTAAGCATATATTAATTTTTATAAGAAACTTATCGAAAAAATAAGTTAATTCTCTGATCCTAATAATATTCTAATTGATATTCTTGAAAATATAAATTTTCAATCTTTTATTATATATTCTTTTTTATAAATAAACTAAATTTTTAATTAAGTTTTCTATAAATAAACAAAAATTAATAACTATTACGGCCAAGATGTTGTTCTTTACTTCACCAATGAAACGAGCTTCATTAAGCAACATAGGCGCGGATGTAAAAATCAGTAGTAGCTAGTTATTAGTAAAATAGCACTGCCCGATTCAATAGCGTTTTTAAGAGGAGTTTGAAAAAAAAATAACGTAAATTGTAAAATCATAACGCCATGCGTACTTAGAGCACAATTACATTTCCATAAATAATTGAAAACTCAATTAAAAACAAAGAACATAATACAGTTCGTGTGTTTTACAATAACATAAATATATAAAAGAGAAAAAATTCAATTTTATGTTATATGTGATAAGTATCATGTAAAAATTGTGTAAAAAGACATTAACGTAAATAAAGACTAAGCATAAAATTTTTAAAATATGTTTCTGGGGAATGAAAAATTAAGTAATGTTCTATTCAAGAGGTTATTTAAAGTTCGTTACTGATCAAGGAATGTATCACCTAAGTAAAACATCTTAAAAGCTTCCAAAATGATATGCAAAGAAGTTTAGGCATCGTTCAAGTTACAAAACAATGTCCTTTAAAATACACATTTTCTTTGCAAGCATATAATAATTTGCGTTTATATTGTTACAGACAGGATTAAAACGCTAATTTAGTATACGTTAAAAACCTAAACAAATTCGCTAAAGTGATTTACAAAACGAGTGAGATGGTATCACTGAATTTTATATAATGGGAAAATAGTACTTTTTGGTGGAAGTTCTCGCATTCCAAGCAACATATGTTATTAGTAAAAAAATTCTCCTATTATTTGTTCTCATTTTTCTTTTTTAATACCCTTAATTGAAGTGGAAAGAAAACGAGTAAAATTGTGCTACTACTAGGAAAGTGATAAATTTATAAAATTTTCTTAAAGAATTGTTGCTAAAAAGCGTAATAATAATGTTTACTGAAATTGCTACAAATCCTAAATATGAAAAATTGTTAATTTCAACGGGAAACATATTAAATGTATTGGATAATGCAATACCGCTACGAAAATCTCATGAAGAATTATTGGATAGTTTAAAACTATGTTCGGAATGCGCCAGTGGCCGTGTTGATGATCAAATCGAGTTTCGCGAAAGCGATGGACAAGTGTTGCGGGCTAATGCAGAATTAAAACAAAAAATCACGGAAAATGCCCGAAATGAAATAAGTATTGGAGTGAAATTGTTTATGAATAAAAATTCCAAAGAGTGTATTAAGGAAGCGGCAAATGCTCTGATGTCCATATTAAATGTCGATTATGTAGACAATGTGGTGTTGGCATATCATCCAAACCAATATCACACAAAAATTTCACCTGGTACACCAGATGTCACAGCAGCGGCTTTGCAACACCAAAGCGAACTTAAATGGAGCCAAAGCGCTAATGACAGTGATCTCAATGATTTAAAAGAGTTGTGGTTTTGTTTGGAAGATTTCGCTTTGCAAAAACAAATCAACCAACTAGGTATAGCGGATTTAGACACTGAGGCCTTACAGTTATTATGCCAATCGGCACGTGTGCAACCAGTAATAGCTCAGATTAACTTAGCAGCCTGTTGCATAGTGCCGCCAACTCTCAAAGAATTTTGTACTCAGCGCGACATCCAATTGTTGACACATAGTGATCCTGAGGTCTTGTTAACAGATGAAAATTTTATTTTACCCAATTATACGGTGGATTGGTCATTACGTTATCAAGTTCATGTACGTTGCCGCGGCGTACTTACCGCTAAAGGTTAGATATTTAGATTAAATATTATAATATCTTGGAATAAGCATCTGAATTTGTTTACAATTGAGAATAATTCAAAGAGTTAGTCTCTATTTGTTAACAGCTGTTGCGTTGAAAAAACCACTATAATTTGGTCACATCTGAGAGTAAATCAAAAAATAATTTGGTCACATCTGAGCGTCTGAATTTGGTCACATCTGAGAATAAGCGTCTGTATCTGTGTTTACAATATAATTCAAAGAGTTAGTCTGCATTTGTTTGTGATCACATCTGAAAATAATTGAAAAAGTTAGTCTGTATTTGTTTAGAATTAGAATTTTTGTGTGCAATTTTTCAACCTTTTTGCCTTTTTCTTTTCGTTTCTTAATTTCAGGTTACCTTTTAGGCGCCAGAAAATGCTTAGCCAGCGATAAGGTAAAAGAGTGAAAACGAATCTAAAATGAGAAAATAAGAACTAAATAATACTTTGCATTTTAAATGGGCTTGAAATAGTACCGAGATTTTAAGTCCTTGAAGGCTTTTCTTATCTTTTTTTTTTTTTAATAAATACGGAGGAAGTTGGTTTATTACATATGTTACAACATTTACAGCTTTTTTCTATACATGCAAAAAGTACTTATTTACTTCCTTTTAGAAATATTTTTATAGAACTTTTTAGAAAACTTATACGTGATCTGCATCCCCAAACAGAACAAATTATTCTTTATGCCACTTAAAAGTAAAAGTTCAAACTAATTACTTGTTTATGTTTGTGCTATTTTTTTAATACATTCGTAACTTTACGGTTCAAGATTTTATAAAATAACTTAAAACGTACATAACATTATAATTAAATGTAATTCAAGAAGATAATTATAAGAATTCTGTTGTTATAAATTTGCCTTGAATGATATAAAACTAATCTTATACGCTACTGCAGAAAGAAAGAAAAAAATGGAAGAAAAAGCAATAAACATAATGTTTAAAAGCAACAAATACTGAAAAATGAAAATGATTACAAAATTTCTAAGAAAAATTCTACTGGTATCCAATTCTCATTACTCATATAGCTGTGTAAGCATTTTATAATCAATCATTCTTTATGTTCCCATAAAAATTAGCAAACATTGACCCCCCCTGCCTTACTCACTTTGCCTAGTAATCAATTGCAACTATTTTTATGATAAGATATGCAAACATTTTAATTGCTGATAGTCCCGAAGAACAAAATTATTCATCTGGTCATAGTTTTCTGGTAAAAGTCTAGTTTCCCGTTAAAGTTTAGAGTTCCCCGCCAAAATGAATGGATTTCTGTTAAAACGCATTTACATTTAACAGAAATGTAGCCTCGATTTTTCACACTTTAACAGAAGCCTAACTCCCGAGGTGATAACAAAGACGGATGCAGAAAAAGGAAAAATTGAAAGTATTAAAATTAAATGATGTCCACGGGCATACGATTTTGACTGTAACATGTTCACGGCAACCTGAAATCGATTTACTCATACCTGTCTAAGCAATATTAATCGTTAATCTGTATTGTACGTTTGTATACAATTTTTCGTTCAAGAGTATTCGTCATCGACAATATTTCTAGTCAAATGTTCTCATGATTCCCTGCACAACTGGGTGTTGCCGGTACTAGAATAAAACTAAGCTTTTATTTTTTATATATAACAATTATTTAAATTCTTCTTGTCCTATGTTCTTGATAAAATTATATTCTCTTTAGCTTCATCCAGTTTTTATTTCTCTGTTATTCACTCCCTTCAATAGTCTCAGTGAGTTAATTAACTCACAATTAAAAGCTGAGAAGTTCGCCTACAAAATAATGAATAGCAAGAAATATTGAATTACTTTCATTTGCTTTGTAAAGATTCTAATTTGTTGAATAGCTCGCGTGAATCGGATTTTTGTAAACGTATATTTCTCAGAGGCTTCTTATAAAGAAGTCAATTAATTATGAGTAATTAATTGTACAAATAAGTGTTAGCAATTCATTTGTTTATTGATTTATTCATGCGTTTATTTTCAATCGTATATAGAGAGAAAAAAATGTTTATTTTTATTTTAAACAACATTTTTCAGAAAAACATTAAAAAAAAAAAATTCCTTAGAAATTTACTTGAATGTTATTAAAGGACTTAGCAATACGTTAAGCAAATACTTGATGCCACGCATTAAATCACGTATACGGGCGTCTACTGGACTGTTCATTAGCGAATCAACTATAACAGGTAAATTTTCCTCATCTTGACACGTAAGACATTCGATAGCCGCCAAACGTACTTGCGCGGAAGACGAACCCAATATAAATTCTTCATATTTAGTTAAATAAGGTAAAGAGATTAAGCGACTATTCTCCAAGGTGCCATAGAAGTGTATACGATCCCCTTCGGCTAGACGCTTTGTAAAATTACCAAACGGATGTGCAGCTCGTAAAATTACTTCGGGGCTCTTGCTGAGAAGTCCGGACGGCGCCATTTTAACACGTATCTCATATTCGTACGTATTCCATTTGTGTAATGAGCACTTATCTTGTAGATAAGTATGTTTTAGAATGTATTGAAAGTCTTCGCAGAATGGATCCAGAGGCTCTCGACATTGTTCAATGATAGGTTCACCCCAAAAACAAGCAATCAAATTGGCCACCCAACGCGGAAGATACCTTTGTATATACCAGGATCGTAGGTTTTTGGCACTAGCAATTTGAATTTGAGAGACATCGCCCTCCCAAGCTACCGCTAAACCAGCCAAATGAGAACATCGCAATTGCGCCTTAATTTTGTTCTGGTTTTTCCAAGCCGGCAAACCACAATGACTATAGAAATTTTGCCAACTTAAATGTTCGATCGGCTTCGGTGGCATTCTTCGATGAACTTCAACACTGCTGGGCATGGCATCCAATTTTAAATCTGGTATTATTGTGGTAAAACGTGTCGCATCCTTGAAACTAGATGTCATGTACGGGAATGTTAAAATGCATGCCGCTATTAAACAAATTAAAACCTAAGAAAAATTTGACAAAGTAATTTTATAAAAATTTGAAATTAATATATACCTTATTATTATTAACGAATATAATATCTTCTTACCTGTACGATGGTGATAAATTTTTGCGTGGTACGGTTTATAGCTAGAAAGCAAGAACCTAGCAATGCTACAATTAACGCCACCACAGTGCTGCCTAACCGCACATTGGGATCAGTAAAACCCAACCATTCTATGACCACAAAGACCGGTAGCAACAATGTTACTAAACCGAAAAGCGGCAGAAAGAGTAAAACACCCGCCAATCCTAAAGTAGCTCTTATCATTCCAAACATGGTAGCACTCTGCGCACTTGTTATACACAGTTGCAGCCAACTTAGAGTCACGCAATGCGGTATTAGGTGTGCATAGGTGCCGTGCCAATTCGAACGCTTAGCCAAATGAACCAGAAACGGGGGAATTAATAAATATAGAGCCGTGCGACAATTCAAGCAAAATTCGATACCATTTCCAATCACAAAAGAGCAGAACGTCGGTACTTTCAGATCTAGAAAGCGCCAACCTGTTGTTACTACTTCATCCATTTCATAAGGGTATTTAGCTAAAACGTTCACGCCGAAAGAAATAAGAACCATCCAATCGGGTAAGCGCTGCGATGAGTACATAAAAGCAACTAAAGATATAAAAGCGAAAACTCCCGCGACTGTAGTCAATTCTGAATGCGGCAAACCGTCAGCGGAGATTATGGGGTACAGTAATAAGTTTCCAATAAATGCGCAGAAAAAGTACAGGTATGGCTGCATATTATTTTTTAGGAAACGGTTTTCCGAAATGTCAGCTTCAATATTATGATCGCCGTAACTGAGAAAAAGGCCCGACCAGATGCGAAAATCAATAAAGTCATGCTTCGTTTTTAACATTTTGCATGTGGACCAAACCATTATAATCCAGCTGATTGTATACATATAAATGGGCAACGGTACCATAGTGAGACTGTCTGTGGAAAGTAACCAATATACCAAAAACAATAAAGCTAAACGCACACTTTGCGGCACGACCTTTGGTAAGCCGCTTATCACATTAATCAAACGATGATACAGTAGAGTGAAAAACACGACGGGATGGAATATTAGACGATGGAAGCAAGGTACATGATCTAAAGACGCAGGATGTGGTACAGACAGAGTTAAGGCATCATTAACGCTAGGCATCCGTCCAGCAGCGTAATTTACGGCTGCCGAAACTAGATTTTCTTCAGTTATGCATTCGTGCCGTGGCTCCGCTTCCGGTACATTCAAGAAATTTTTTCCTGAACGGCGTTTTCTTTGTTGTTGATGACGGTGGGATAAACTGCTTAATTTTACAGAACCATTTGCTATAGAACCGCAACCATCCTCCAAGGGTTCTGCCTTATTATTTTTCATTTCTTGCTCTTCCTCTTCTTCTGAAGTCGAAGAATTGCCGCTGTAGCGCTTTTTGCGTTTTTGCATTTTATAAATCTCACGCATTTTCTTTTCAAGTTGTTTAGGCGTAATGTGCTTTCCACCATTTGAAAGGCATGCGAATAGTTCCCGTGCCGCTTTGCGAGCAGCCCGTTCACCCGGTGTCATCGATAAACAGGCACGCACTTTAGATTCATTTTCCGTTGTAATACCACAACCTTCATCGTAGCATTTCTGTAAAAGATTTGCAGATTCTTCGTGACCTTGTTGGGCTGCGCACATTAGCCAATGTACAGCTTGGCTAGAAGTGTCTTCATTTTGTTCTGAAATATTAAAAAGTTACAATTTAACCATCAACCTAACTTTTTGTTCTTGTAAGAATTTACCAATAGTTTTATCTAACAATTGTTTCGCCAAATCATACTGAACCTCGGAGCAACCTTCCGATGCTATGTGATATTTCAAGTTATTTAAAGAAGTGCGATCTAAAGTAAATCACGATTTTTTCTTTATTTAATTAAAACAACTGAACCCGAGTTTTTAATAAGTTTACCCTCAAGATTCCATTTGCGTCTCGTACTGCTCCCGCTAGGCTGATTCTTTGTCCAATTCGCCATTTTCATTAAATGAATTTTTAAGAATTAGAATTCTCAACAAATTTTTCTTTATAAAATTTCATAAAATATCTCACAGCTGCTAACTGTGTTTGAATTTTCTAATTGCCAAGTAGCTGTTGTTTACTTCAGTAATGCCAACATAACACTTTGGCGAAAACGGTAGCTGAGAAATCTGTTTGCGCTTCTCTGTTACACTGACAAAACAAGAAGTGTGGCAAAGTGGCAAAAAAAGAAGAAACTCTGGGAAATCAGATACGAATCATTCGTTTATCCAATTCCCTGGTTTCTGTATGAAAACTCCACACTTTGTAATAATAATAATCTAATAAATAAATCTCTATGAATTAAGATTAAGGTAAATTAATCAACGTACATTACTTTTTAGTGTTTATCCGAAATATCTTAGTAGCAAAGTTCTTTTAAATAATTTCAGTTCAATTCCAATGTTCTTTAATGAAAATTGCGTTGTTATTTTAATGTACTCAATGCCTACTAAAATGGCACTTTATTTGCAATTAAAAGTACACTGATTTCCGCATCCATTTTTCTGATTATTTTGCCGGCAAACTTTCTTTAACATCGCATCATTTAATAATAACAAAAATGCCCAGGCAATCGTTAGGAGGAAATTCAATCCCAAACCTTTGCAATCGACCAAATTCGATAAATGTTGGTGGAAATCGTAGATCGTTGATAGGCGCTAGCAGCGGCTTTAATAAATCTATATCGGGTGTGGGTTTCGGAAGGTTAATACTATAAAGTAATTGTGACCGTTTCAAATATAATTTATGGCTCAGTCGTTTTAGTATATCGGGTCGTTCCAATCAGTCTATTTTGGTACGCTCCGATTTTAATTTGGTGGAGAGTTACGGCCTCCAATTGCCGGTTTTAGTTAATGAAGCATTAACGTTTGGCGAAAAGTCGCAGCATGTGTCAGTTAACTGCGCTGAAAACGGTTGGGCCTGGGTCGTGCATGGCCGCCATTTGTTGGTGTGGCAATACAAAGATGTACGTAATGAAGGAATAAGCACACCTAAAGGTAGTAAAGAAGCGTCCTTATGTACACCTCAAAAGCGAGGCGGGACTATGATTCAGTGTCGTGAACTCACTCTGCCACATTGCGATATTGGTCATAAGGCTTCATTGGTAAGTGTATTCTTAAGCGATCAACAACAGATGGCATCGTGTGTAGCCGTCTCTCCTACGGGTGATGTACGTTATTGGCCTTCTATAGCTCATGATGGAAGTTCCGTCGACTTAACTAATATTTTAGATGGACAAGAGTTTGATCACCTTTTGTCTTTGCCTCAAAAACAAATGCATTTAAGTTATTTGTTAGTTACGACGACTTGCAATTTAATTTTACTGCAACTTCAATGGCAAAAAGGTCGTCATGTATTACAGTATAGAAGTATACGGCAGCCATCTGGATTTTTGAGCGGTATTGGCAAAAAATTTGCCTCTATTATAATTGGTATGAACAGTGGAACCGATAAGGAAAATGTGTGTATATATCAGCAAAAGCATATATAAAAAATTGTAGAAATATTTTCGCAGAAATTTGTGGCTGTTGCTTGCGAGCCAACATCAGAAAATGAACGAGAAGCTATCGTCTCAGTTTTGGCTGATCGCTGGATGCAACGCTGGCGTTTAAGCTATAACGGCGTTAATGAGCAATTGATTTTCGAAGATGGTGATATTGTACGCAAAATACGCGATGAGTTTCAGAAAAAATTCTGGAATATCCGAGGTAAGCTAATTAGATTGTTGCTTCCGCAAAGAGTAAGTACTTTTTCTAAATTCTAAACATTCACAAATATTTCGCAGATAGTGTAGATGTATACTTACATTTATTGGATATGCATATTCACGATCATAAATGGTATGTCTTGGCTGGTGCCGTGAATTCTGCCCACACCCCGCAAATGTACTATGCTATAGGTGCGTAGGACAAAACAAAACGTAACATTTTTTTTATTTAGAAATTGCCTTTCAGCAATTCTTTCCATTGTCAATGACTTTATGGGATTGCAAACGTTCATCCCTTTGAAATTTTCGAATTTCTACAGTGAAAGTACGGAAAGAGAGTGTTTGTCACCACGTTTTATCATCAGTCCTACTCACATATACATATACAATGATAAGATTGTTTATCCCCTAACTTTAACCAATATACAAATGGGTGAAAACGATGCTGAAAAAATTGAATTTCATTTGCAAGATGACCGTATATTATATGCCGCAGTATATGCACACATTCCCCTGTTCTTTAGTCGCAGACATGGTTTGGTTTCAATAACACCGGGTGATTTTGATAACAGTGAATTACCTAACAACACTTGGACTACACCTGAAGTCTTCTCACCTGTTGCAGAAGCTAATTTAAAAGAACAAACCGTAACTTCCGCCACCTCAATGTCTAATATAGATGAAAATAATTTATATATGCATATGTTGGATCCAGACGCTATATATTCTGAATTTAAAGATGATGTTAGTCAATTGAAAGCAGCTTTTATTTATCGTTTAAAAAAAAAAGTTGATATGTGTAATAGTATCTTAAATGATTTATTAAAAAATGTAGCCGAACCACAAACCGGAGGGGCATTAAGTGACGCTAATCAATTGGACAAGTAAGACATATCTTATAATTATGAATTTTTTTTTTTTTTTTCAAATTTGTTTATTTCGCAGAATGGTCATAACTATAGCCGAGGATTTAGCGGAAGATATACCTGCCGCTGATCCCCGCTGGGAACACTTATGGGAGGATGTCAATAATTCTTTAGGCAGTTCTTCTTCCATGCAAATACTTACACAATTGAAAGAGAAAAACCTAGCTTTAAGACATTTTGTGGAATTCCTTCATGGGACCGGCTTATGGGAAAAAGTAAGTTCCATTGTTTTGTTTACGAATTTATAAATTAAAGAATTTCAAATTTATTTGCAGCTGACGGCAGTTACCTATGCTGGTGGTAACCTCTTCAAGCCCACGTGTTATGTTTTGTCGGACATTAACGAGAAAATCATAGCTGCCACTGCATTACGCAGCATCCAAAATAAGTAAGTCCTACTAATTAAAAAAATATTTATGCCAACTATCGAAGCAGAAATTTTTTGCTGTAATACACAAAAATTGGCGTCATAAACTCTCTGCTTGGTATATACGTTCTTGACCCGCTCAAGGTATTGGAAAGTCTAACAGCCCCAAAAACAAAAGTAGAAAGGTAAAGTATGGACATTCATTGTCGATTTATGTGTGACCAACTCCAAAATACAACGGGAAATTATATCAATACCCGACTAAGCAAAATTATAGAACAAAGCAGCCTTAAATTTTGGTGCAACTAATTTGGTCGTAATTAACAAAACCTTCTACTTTTAAAAATTTGGATTTTTGTGGTGGATTTCAGCGATGGACAATACTTAACCAGCCAACTATCTTTAATGAATATATTCGTCTTGGAAAAAAGTACAAAATTTTGTGTTATTATATACGTCATGATCCGTTCGTTTATCCATCCTTGCCGGATTTCTTCATAAAATTTTATCATCATGAATGTGTGTTTTAATACACATTTTCAGGTCGATATAATTAACTGGTTAACAAAGGCGAATACAATCTTGCGTTTTTATAATTTTAATATTTTATTCCAATTTCAGGTACAAAAAAATTATTGATGAGGCTATTAATTTACTTATTCAAGAGTGGGAAGAAAGCCCTCCCGGCAGGCTTACAGCACAGGATTTTTTCTATGTGCGTATTTGCAAGTTCCAAGAAATATTCCAAGCCTTTTATGACTTAGCCAACCGGCATATTGAGGCTCAACATCAGTCGCTGTCTCTGGCCAGTTTTATTTCTGATATCGATTACATAGTTTTGTACATTATTTCGGAAGTTATGAAATTTCGTGAACAAAATTCGACAATTTATTCTTTGCCGCCCGATAAAAAGTATTCTTATGAATATTTGCCATGGACAGCTATGTCTGGTAGTACTGGTTTACGCGATGCTTTGTCTCATTTGATCGATATTTCAATAAAATATGGTGCCCGCAGCACTAGCGATCCCGAATTAAAACAAAAAATTTACCAACAGATTTTGGAATTGATTGACGTCGTATTAGATGGTCGTAAACGTTATTTGGATAGTGTGCGCGATACTGAAAAATATAATGTCTTGTTACAGCAGTTCGAGTCGCAGCGCCGCGAATTAATTTCTCTAATGAGTAAGTGGATCTTGCAAATATATATGTGTATTCAGATTGCTTAATTGCTACGCAGTCTTTATTAATTTTGGTATTTTAAAGTTTTAAGGAACTGCTTTCGATTCTGCTACCATTTTTAAGTTATTTCTTATCAGCTATAATCTAAGGCTACCTTTTCCTTATTCTTCATTTTTGTACTCACCAACAAATGATATTCGTGTGCTTCATTTACCGTTCCATTCGCACGCATGAAGAAACTAGCTTAAAAAATAAAAATTAAAGCGTGTAGAAACTTGATAAACATACGTTGATAAATAAGAGTTAGCATGTAGTTCTCCGTGCTTTGTCTCCCTCCTAATGATTCAAAGCATAAATGAAAACAAAACTACGCCCTATATAATAATTTATTAAGTTAAAAATCAATATAATTATTTTTTTCTGGTCATTTAAATTTCTGGTCGTCCAATACTTTTGCAATTTCTATATACTAGTTTGAAGTGGTGAATGTGATTTTTCCTTTTTATAGCCACCATTGTAAGATCGAGTTATACTCATTTCTTTTCCTAATGTACGTAACACCCAAAGGGTATGAAAATTTATTTCCATTATTTTTTTTGTCCTTTTTAGGATAACGGCGCTGGGTACAAAAGATTCGGTTACGACCGAATATAATTGTGTTCTAATTTACTTCTCTGGCTTTCGTTTTGGGACCCTCTGTGCTTATGTTCGTCTCATAACCTGTTAGTTTTGGATATTTTTATTAATAATTGAAAAATATGGGTAATTAACGATGTAAGGACCACATTATCTACATCCAAAATTACTTTTTTTGATTATTGCTATTTTTTCTATTTTGTGAAATGTGGAACATAAGTTTGGGTTGAATAAAAAGTTCGCCGACTACACAGTGAAAAAGTAGTTGTAGATATATGAAGGAAATGAGATTAGAACGATCCAATTGCATCAAAAAAATTATATTTCTAAATTTTATTAAGAATTTCCATTGATTTGGAATCCCTTTCTTTAATAAGTTCTTTTTTTTAAGTTTTTCTTTAATGAGATGCATCCATTTTGTTGATCACATGTCCAATGACTTGTAATTTGTAAAATAATATTTTTTATTTTATTGTCGCTTTTTAAGTCGATGATACTCAGTACGAATTCGCTGCTAAATTGGCAGAGAAATACTTGGACTTTCAAAGTTTAGTAATAATCTGCGATGTGACCGATAATCAAGAACGTTTAGACGGCTACATAAAAAAATATGAAGACCATGATTTTTCGCAATTTGCAATCAATTGGCATTTAAGACAGAATCGTCAAGGCGAAGTATTTGAACGCTTTAAAGGTAATCAAGCTGCGTTATCACAATTTATGCGTGATCATCCAACGCTTGGTTGGATACAATTAGTTTTTAATGGTGATTTTGAGAGGGCTTCAAAAATACTATTTCAACTTGCACAAAGTGAGGCAGAGTTTTTGCAAAGAAAGAAGGTGAGCAAAAAAATAACTTATGTGAAGTGGAAATAATTTTGTTAAACTTTCTTTGGTGATTCGTATTCAGTCGATGCTATCTTTGGCTAAATTAGCAGCTTTTGCAGCTGCCGACTCGGATTTGTCGTTGCAACTGGAGACGATTAATGCCGAGCTGAATATTGTGGAATATCAAGAACAGTTAAACGCCGACGTGTTGGAAGCTTTTGGTTACGATATAGAGCAGCAGAAAGTTTTAACAATCGAAGAAATTATTAATGTAAGTTAAGCTGCAAGCTTATATTTTAAAACTGAGGAGTGTTTACGAGTTTTTCTCCAGCTTTTAGTAGCCGAAGAACACAAAAACGCTAATGAGCTTGACTTTCGCAAAGCCTTGGAATTGCTTAACTACTTAGATGATCCATTTGAGGCTCGTCATAAGGTGTGGTGCGCGGCTATATTACGCAATAACTGGACTGAATATGATGTCGACAATGCCCTCGATTATATACAAACTCTTTTATTTTTCAAGTTAATTGAATTGTGCCATCTGATCGGTAGATGCTTTAGTTTTGCTTGTCTCCTATTAGCGATTATTTGTGAGTTTTGCTTTTTAATTTCAGACGGTGATTGTGAATGTTTTCTACCTTTAATGGATGAATTTCTTAACACTACAGATTTGGGTGATTTGGTGACTAATAAATCGTTTCAGTATTTACTTAAATTAATTTATGAATACATACACGATACTTACAAAAATTCAGAACCAAATTTAAAGCAAAATGAAAATTCTTAATGAATTCATAGAAATAATAAAAACTTTTGTACAATTAGAAAAGAAATACAATTGAGCTTTTTGTGCTAATCATCAAACTTAATCTTCATTGAATCAAGCCTTTTCTCTCGTTAATCGTAAAAATTTTGCATAGTTTTCAAGTTATCAAATGTCTGTATGTCATTATCATAATTCTGTCTGTCTGTGCATTTGCCTGTACATACTTTACTTTTGAAACATGTAGAAACCTTACAAATGTTGCAACATAGTTTAAAGTGGTTTTTCTGTTTTCTTTAAAACTTAATGCACTTCAGTCATGTTTTAACCATTGCTGGGCACGCAAGTTTTATGTAAAAGAAAAAATAAAATATATATATTATTATTTGATTAAAGTAAAAGGAAACAAAAAAAAAATGGTAGACGAAACTACACCTTTAACTTCGACTATACCGCCGCCTCCATTGCAATCCGGTCCGGTTTATGTATTTCCAGGTGTCTCACCACGTTCCCGTCGACATAAAATGCAACAATTTCAATGGTGTTTGGGTATAACGTTCTTGTGAGTTTTTTTTTTTCAACATTTAACAATCACACTGAGACTATAACAACTCCATTGGTTACTCAACATTTTAGAAGAATGATATCGCTTGTTTATTCATTTGCTTTCTAAAGAGTTTTAATATTATCACATTTATTATTTTATCAATGATCTGGAGGATAACAACATTCACTTTCAATATTTCCTTATAAATGCTGTTAAAGTTAATGCTATAACAATTTTTACCAACTGAAATGCAGTGAATGAATGAATAAATATTGCTACTGAAGCGGAACTCCTTTCCTTATCTCACTCTATTCCGCCTATGCTATGCTAATGCTATATTAATGAAGAATATCATACACGAAAGTTTAAGATTCTGCACGATAGGTAAACGTGTCGAAAAAAAGCCAACATCGCCTTTATTGTCTAATTAATTTAAGATATCTTCTGCGGTTTGTATGAGCATATTTTATACAATTATACCCATAGAAGTTACTATACACAAGGACCTAATAACAAGGGCCATTTTAGATGACCTTTAAAGCTCTAAAGGCACACTTGTTGTGATATCATATCCTTACAAAATTCCTTCAAAGAAGGAATCGTAATATGTCCCTTTCTACATTTTCCAAATCAGAGCTTGTCTGTTTTTATTGGGTCAATCATTTTATACAATCTCAAGAACTTTTCCATTGTCCAAAATGGTTTGCGGGAATTTTTTTCTAAATCATCTCCAACAGTCTTCGCTATTACCAGCGGCCAATTTTTTACTAGTAGAATGTCACACATGCTCTCTGCTTGGATTACCGCCTGGGTTAATCTGACCTAATCCGACTTTTGAGCTTACAAAAAAAAGATTATAATCAACTATTTTATAGCCGATCTAGTTTTCGAAGTGTCGATGACATATGCACATTTCTACCGAAATTTGTGAGTTTAGTTTCTCTATTTTCTCGACTGTGACTTACCCACAAAAAACGTGGGGCAAATTGTCCCATTTTGGGTCTTCAAAGGAGGATAATGTGTTGTTTTTCCGTGTGCGAATTATACGTTAACGAAATTCGACTAATATATAAACGTTTTAGCCAAATCGAAATGAGGCGAATATAACTGCTTATTTGAATTCCTGTTGGAAATATATCGAGGACAGAAAGCATTCTCGTGACGCAAAAACCAAAATTTGCCAGCTCAGAGTTTTGGCGACTAGATCGACGCAAATGACACCCAAAACCCAAATGATGTGTTTTGATAACAGTTTGGCTCAGTGCCCAGTTCATAGCGGATCTCGGCACAATAATCGAAGAAAGTCAAACATTTCTAGTTTTCGATCATAAAATAATTTGATCCTCTATCCATGCAAAACTTATCGGGAATGCGCAAAATTAATCATGAATTAGTTTGCATGTTAAATAAGTTCAACACACCATAGTATTCCGTCTTCTATTCGCATACAACGTATCCGTTTACTGAGTTGAATGACTTATTTTTCTACTTTGCGGTTTAGCATAATTTCACATACTCACATATTTACTCTAAGTAACTTTATTGTCTGGCCATGCTTTTAGGTACAACCAAAAGAGACTTTGCTATTAATTTGCAACTTGCCTTTCTTCTCTTGTTTCTTTCCTTGTACTCTTTCCCTTTTCGTTAACAGAATGATTTTCATAATTGCATTAGTGATTGTTTTTACGCTAACTAATAACTATTCCCCAAATGTAATGTTGATGACGACAAATGTAACGAATGAAAACGTGAACCATTCGAAAAAAGTATCTCAAAATGTTAACGCGAGTAAAGATTTGGAAACTGTACAACGGCCATTGCCCGATGAACCTGATGATGAATGGGCCTTAAAGCGTCACAAACTGAACGATTCCCAAAGCAAGAACGCTGTAAGCGCCGGCATTAAAGCTCTAGGCGATCGTGAATTACTTGAAGAGGGCTTACATTCAATGCCTGTGCACAGTCCCGCTTTTCGTCATTATCGTTCGTTGAATTCCAGCCCGGAGGCACGTAAACTCGCTCGACGTGGTTTTGTAGAAAATCATGCAACTTCCCGCGTAGCTGAAATGTTTAATTACACACGCGGTTCGAAGCGTGAAAATATTGGAGCAGGACCAAAAATGCGTCTATTTGATCCGACATTAAATATTTCTTGCAATTTCAATGCCAAATATCGCCAAGCGAGCGGGGTATGTAATAATAAAGAACATCCCCGTTATTACGGCGCCACACTGGTACCTTACCGACGTATGGTCAATCCGGATTATGCTGACGGTATTTCCTCGCCGCGGGGCTACTACGGGAATGTTTCGGCATTGCCTTCAGCACGCGATGTTTCGTTAAAAATTCATCGCGGTTCTTACGATACTGATTCGAATTTTACGATTATGTTAGCTGTATTTGGCCAATTTCTAGATCATGACATAACTGCCACCTCATTGAGCACTTCACAAGAGGGCGAATCGATTAATTGCTGTGCAGTTCACGACTTCAAGCATCCTGAATGTTTTCCAGTAGTAATCCTACCCGATGATCCCTATTATTCGCAATTTAATGTAACTTGCATGAATTTTGTGAGATCTGCTCCTGCTCCCACTGGTCATTTCGGACCGCGTCAACAGTTAAATCAGGCTACTTCGTTCATCGATGCATCTATGGTTTATGGTAATTCGGATTTAAGGCAACAGCAACTACGCACCATGATGAATGGTACATTGCGCATGTTTGAGACTTCGGACGGTCGTCAATTGTTGCCGATTTCAACCACTTTTGATGACGGTTGCAATCGGGCAGAAATGTTTAGAGAGGGGAAATATTGCTTTGAGTCAGGTGATGATCGAGCCAATGAGAATCTTTTGCTAACTTCTATGCACTTGTTATGGGCCAGACAACACAATTATTTAGCCAGAGGCTTGCAAGATGAAAATCCGACATGGGATGATGAAACTGTTTTTCAAGAAAGTCGAAGAATACTTGCAGCTCAAATAGCTCATATTACTTATAATGAATTTTTACCTGTACTATTGGGACGAGAAATGGCTGCTGAGAAAGGATTGCTTCCACAACAACACAATTTAGACGCACCTGATACCTACGATCGCAGCACAAATCCAACGTTGGCTAACGATTTTGCTGCAGCGGCTTTTCGTTTTGCTCATACTTTGCTGCCAGTAAGCTGCAAAAACTTTGCGGAATTTACTTCAATTTTTACTATAATGTAAAATTTTCTTTTAGGGTCTTTTTAATATGTCTCGTAGCAACAGCACTCCAGAGGCCATAGAGTTACATAAAATGCTTTTTAATCCATTTTCATTGTGGCAACTAAACGGTATTGATAATGCGCTAATGGGTGCTTGTAATACTTCTGTTCAGCGCGTGGATCGCTTTTTTTCCATCGAAGTTACTGAAAAATTATTTGAAGGATTCCCAGATGAACGTAAACCTATTTGCGGTTTAGATTTAGTTTCATTAAACATACAGCGTGGACGAGACCATGGTCTGCCAGCTTATCCCATATATCGAAAACATTGCAAGTTGCCACCTACTGATACATGGGATCAACTAGCCAAAGCCGTGGATGCGGAATCTTTAGAATCAATGAAGCAAATTTATAGGTGAGTTCATATTTTTACTCCCACCAATGGAGCTCATTTTGTCATAATGTCTGCAATACCCAGAAGGAAGCTTCAAACACTATAGGAAATATTGGAATATTCTTAGTCAGCATGAAATTCTAAATTGATTAAGCCATGTCTCTCCGTCTGTGTGGTATGTGTTGTTGACACTCTCCTGGTCGCAAAAATGAAAATATTGACTTCAGATTTTGTAGAAACATTAGAAGTTTTAGAGGGAAATCGTAGTTTTCATATGTTTTACAACTGCACGCAGAAATGTGGTATTTATTGTTATTCATTTTATTGTTTGCTGGGTACTAAATTGAGCTACGTCGCTAGACGTGATCATCAGTATAAATCATTAGGAGCCGTCATTGGCGCTAACATATACTTAGTACATTTTTACTATATTTATCTGAGTTTGTGCTAATAGACTAGCATTAATATTTAATAAATATGAAGAGTTCTTCTTATTCTCTATCAACTCATCCAAATTCACTTGATTTCTTTCTTTATTGCCAATGCTCGTTCAAGTTCGCCGCAAGAAATTGACATTTACACAGGAGCTTTAAGTGAGCCACCCGCAGACGGTGCTATATTTGGTCCTCTACTGAGCTGCGTAGTATCGGATCAATTCATCCGTTTAAAAATTGGCGATTCGCATTGGTACGAACGTAAAATGGGGCCGCAAAAATTTACTAAAGGTAACCCGTGCTCATGATATATCGATTTTTAGCTGTTCAACATCTTTTTACTTATAACTTACCATCAGATCAACTGCATGAAATCTACGGAACTAAATTGTCGCAGATCATTTGCCGCAATGGAGACGATATTAAGCATATCCGCAAATATGTTATGGAACATCGCAAAGATGAACCGAATGACTTAATTCCGTGTAGTGATATTCCAGCATTTAATTTTACACCATGGAATGTAGACAAACAGCCTAAGCAACTTCATACAACTCAGTTTAGTTTAAAATCATCAAATATAAGGGCTTTTAAAAACGCTTCCACCAATCATACCATTAAAGTAGAAATTTAATGTTAATTTTCGAAACATTTTTAAAACTTAATGTTCGCCTATTTGGTGTTTTTAATCATAAAAACGTTTCTTTAATATTTTTGGAAAAGCGATGCATTTCTTGGGTACAAATCGTCACGAGGACATCAAAATTTATATACAAAGTAGGTCAGGTCGAAGCTATTTTAGTTGTTTACGTTGAATAAATAGAGAAAATATTTAGTTTACTCGATAATCCATTATGTCCATGCGAATTTCATGTTGTTTATATAGTTTTTATGTATGTAATATATATAAATCTGTAGAGCATAGCCCTCATATTATGAGTATAAGTAAATTTTAAAGGATTTAAAATTCAGGTTACTAACCTCTTAAACGTTTCTCTTGTTTTGGATTAGGTCAGTTAATGTAATGTGACATTTGTAACTCTCTTATCATAAGTCCGAACGGCTTTTTTTACCGATCCTCATTAAAGATTTTATTTTTAAATCTTTACAAAAAAGCTGAATTGAAAGAAAACGAAAAAAAAACAATGGAAGTATAGTTAAAGAATCCAGCGTTATAGATAAATACCAAAGCGATACTAAAGAGATCACAAAGCAATTACAAACGCCAAGGGGCACATTCAGTACAGACTTTTCTGCGGAGGGTAAAACGAGCTATGGAACCTTCACCAAAAAGAAGACTTGCAATTTTGTAAATGACTGCTAAACTTAATAACTTGCCTTTAGCACCAATTAAGATACTAAGACACTTGATTTTGTTCACTACAAAAGTAAACATAAAGAAACCGAAAGAAATTTAAAACAACACCAAATAATGCAGAGGGAAAGTTTTAATATCAATACTGAGGGCAAGAAAACTGCAATAAAGATTGAGAAAGAAGAGAAAAAGCGATGGAATCATAATAACTCTGATATCGGAGCTAAATTAGCAAGTCGTTAATTTGGTGAAGTATATTTGGCGGGCGAAAATGACTTCAAAAATGTGATAGGTCTTAAAGTAATTTTCATGCAAAAAATACGCGAATGTAATCTGGAATATTAAGTACATCGTGAAATAGAGATTCAACGCCACTTACCTCTTCCTAATATTTCACCTTTAAATGGCTATTTCCATTCTCAAATTTTGGTATATAGGCCCAAGGCCAGTTTATTAAAAGCACTTTTAGAGCTACCTTTGAACTTATTTTTTATAGAAATCCATATATACGGGATGCTTTTAAAAATAGATCAATGCAAAATAAATTTATATATTAATTCTTTGCTGTGTGTCAATTTTCATCAGAAAAGAACAAATTTTCCAATAATGACTGAAATTTTAATTAAAAATTAAAAGTAAAACTTTCATTTTTTTTTTTCATTTTCGCCAAAAACGTAAGGGGAAACATCGTACATTTTTTTAATTTAATTTTCTTAGATATATTCCTTACGTTTTTGGCGAAAATTATAAATATCATTTTTTAGATTTAGGACGATGTTGCCCTTTACGGTTTTGGCAAAATTCGAATAATTTTTTTTTTTTTAATTAAGGATAATCTTATCCGTTTCGTTGTTGGCAAAAACGTTTTTTTTATTTTCAATTTAGGAAGATGTTAGCCCCCATGTTTTATAAATAAATTAAATAAGTTTGATATATGAGTGATATAATAATCTTACAATCTCTTAGGCATTTCCAGTTTTCTCAAAATATTGAGAACATTGCTTGGTATAAGTTCGATATTTGATACTACGCACACAGTTCACATCTCATTGATTTTGAAATTATAAAAACTACAAGTGAGAAATTTTCCAAAGTCATTTTGTGGAACACTCTACTTTTTACGTGGACAAATAAAAAAACGTCAATCCCCCCACAAAGTTACAAGTGATTAAATTTTATTTTTGTTAATTTTTTTGGGGCTTTATGCTTATTTATTATAACGCAAACAAGACAGAATGTTTAAAACAATTTTGTACATTCCTCAAATGAAAGTAAATTAACTGCCTAAAAATGGGTTCATTGTTAAATGAATATGGTAGACATAATTTTTTCTTAATAATACGAGCGGTATGGGTATTAATTAATTCGACCACCGCCGAATACTTGTTTTACACCTTACTGCCATTGGTGAGAAGGAGAGCGACACGTTCGTGCGGATGCATGGAATACGCAGCAGGACTTTTGGGGTTCTTATTGAGCCAATTGACGTAGCATTTTTTTTTTAAAATCGACTTGAGGGCTTCTATCGGTCTGTACTTTACACGTTGCAATTTTCGACATATTTTGAAGAAAATTGAATTTGCTGAAATCCTTTAGCTCAAATTCGGATCGAACTGAAAATGGTTTGAATCAAACCATTCTCTCCGCTCGCCCAGCAATATCCAGTTTTAAAAGCCATTATTGGAAAATTTTCCCTTTTGTGATGAAAAATAAAACATTTTAGTGATTTAATTTATAAATTTATGCTGCATTGATCTATTTGCAGGTACGTTGGCAATTGTTTTAAGTGGCTGGTATCCTGTCTACGCCACTGTTAAACTTACCTTAAAACTATAACAATATTTACAATAATATATATATATATATATATATGTATATATATATATAATAACAGTAATAATCATCCAATCAATCTTACCGTTTGCTATCAACTGCCTGCTATTCATGGTTTATGATATGTAGATGTCGCCACTATTGATAAATCATTCTACGAATTTATGGAGTGATGTGTGAAAAGCACAATCACATTGAGAATCTACCTACTGTGTATAACTTATCACTACCTACTTTATGCTATTACGGTCTATTACGTATTGTTTACCATTTATATTTACCACTTACTACTATTTAATAAGTGTAGACTTTTTCTGCATATTACAGCTACTGTCTGCTAGTTACCTACCTAGTACTTATTATCGTTACCACGCAGTGCTGTCTCTTACCTACTGTTAATTACTTCTTTTGTAAGTAGTAAAAGCAAAAGGAAAAATCTTTGGAACTTTTTGGTGTCTTAATATTAAAGGACATTCATATTTATATTAACCTTATAAGCATATTTCAAAACGAAAGTAATTTCGTGTAGTACCGGAGATATAAGGAGAATAAGCTTAATAATATAGATAGAATAATATATAGATAGAATAAGAGTTTAATCTCTTTCACTTTTTTAGAAAAAGCCGCGCTAGAGAGATACCTGTCATCAGTTGAATACCTTCCACATTTTCTGTCTTTGCAAACGTTAATAAACAAAAAAATACATGCGCATGCCGCAATACGATGAGACAATTACATCAGCCGGGTATTTGGTCAATATAAAGCTGATAACGTTGCACATTCGATAACAGCAAAAATAACAGCAATTATTCAAGCACTGTGTGAATATATTGAATATTATCAAAGAATGAAGTTCCCCGTGCGTGCGTGCATGCACCTCATTTAAAGCAGCTAAGTAAACAAATAAATACATTTTGACCGATAAACAAATTTGCGATTCTTTCTTAGTCAGGCCGCGTACATTGGTCTCATTAATATTCGCTTTTTCGGTCGCCAAAAAATAAACGCTTGTTAAACCCAGTACATTATCCAACCATTAAAATTTATTTTACTATTTTATACTACTGGGGAGCACATATTAAAATATAAAGAAAAGCAAAGAAAACATTATTCCAGTAGGCAAGCAAATTAAATGAATTCAAGAACCCTGTCTTAACTTCCTACTACGTCCTTGCACCAGCGTTCTTACCTATGAAGACGTATTTAATGTAATGATAAAGTCTAGTGGACAGTTAGCAAAGGTAACTCGTTTAAAATGCTACGATCGACATTCAAACTTGTTGAAATTGGCGTAGATGGGCTGCCACTTATATGCATAGCGTTACAAGTGTTGAAGTCAAACTCTAAATACGTTATTAGGCAAGCGATAAGAAATGTTATAATTAATGCCAACCAAAATGCATAAAAAAGAATGAAATGCATTTTCTGCCAAAACGGATCTTCTTTGAACACTAACAACTCATCCAGAGTAAGCGATGAAGGGAATCTTAAAAATAAAGCGAAAGTTCGAGTAAAAAACACTATCTTTTTCGTGTAATGACTATGTAATTACTCGTTCAAACTAAATACAGACTCATATTCCGTTATATCCTTATTTATATGCACAGTATGTTGACGATCATTGTAATTATCGAACGTGGTATACGTCGACTCGTAACGATTGTTTATAAGAGCAGTGTATTCATTTGGCGGCATATTTCTTTTTTTTGTATTATTAATTATTTAAAATATATTTTATTTTTGAGTTTTGACAAATTATTTTATAGGAAAAAATTGCAAAAATTTTAGATTTTTGCCTAATTCTTCTTTTATTATAATATTTATTGTTTGCTTTGTCTAGAGATACGTTTTGTACACTGCTTGACTTGAAAGAAAACTGACCGAGCCGTCTTGCTATTCGGACTTTTAAAGTTAATTCCTTTGTCTGCTACGATTAATTCCTATATTAAACCCTTATCATATTAATGAGGTATTAAGCTGAGCAAATCATCATATCATTTACGATTGTTGTGTTATTTGAAGTAACCAGAAGAAGATAAGTGAACGTCCATGTTTTTAATGTGCTTTTGTTTTTTCTCTCTTATTTTTTTGCTTGAAAATGTTGCTCCCTAAGCAATCAAAAGTTGTTTGTCATGAAGTAATTACACATGATCGCTAAACTGACTCGGGTTAATGTGAAGCAAAAGGATGTTTGTCTAATGTCTTTAATGGCTGACACGTTATATCGACAAAGAAAAAGATGAAAAGAGAAGGAAAATTCAATCGAACTTAAGCGAGTCTCTATAAAAAATTGAATACTTTGCTGAAGTGGAAGTTGAATGCTGGGGGTAATCATTTATGAAAAATGTGGCTTTCGCTCTAGTATTCGGCTGTTCGGCAAAAGCGGCTGAATAGCAAAGCAAAAACTAACTAACTTTTAGCTACGTGAGTATCATGCTGTTTAATGCACTTTAAGTAATTGCTAGGTTTGGAAAGCTTAAAACGATATAGTTTCAGATCGTAGAAAACCCTCATTGTTTCACCTAGTGAGATTCCTCAACTATTTTCGCTGCAAAATTGCATCTGGTGTAAGGATTTCTTCTTCATGAGAATCTTGTTAATGAAGCGTTTTTAGTTCGATGAAAATGTATCCTACATATTTTTTATTGGATGGAAGCTAAAATATTCCCCAATATAAAATGCCTTTGATAAAAATTCCATGAAATAAAAGCCAAGCCAATAAAAATTCAGAAGTGGCTAGTGTTTACAAGGAAAAGGTTTCTTTACGAGGACCGTCGGCAATGATAAGCAACGATAAGCAACGGTCTGCAAAGGAAGAGTGACAATGGCATCGGAAAAATTTTACTTTTAACCGATTCACTTCTTTTCCTTGGTTTTGTAAAATGCACCTATGCATATGCGGAAAAAGAGAGGAGAGAGCGCGGCGGATATAGTCATTAGTTTGTACGAGAAGCAAGCATGGGGAGCCACGAAAAAAACTGTTAAAAAACTGTACAGTATTGTCTGGCCTTGTTGTCGAGAGGTATGAAATTGCGAACAATAGGTAATTTTGTCTCTTCTACGATAATCTGGTTTCTAAAACAATTTGTCGGTTTGTCTGTGGTTTCTACGGTGTACGTAAGCGATGCCTCACTGTGTGCTGTAGCTAGGTTGGAAGTATTTTCATTCCCAAGCGCACAAATATCTTGGCGAGACAATGTATCAGCAACATGGTTCTCTTTTCCGGGTTTATAAAATATTTTTGCATTGTGTTCGTCGATAACAGCTTTCCAGCGTTTTATTTTTGCATTAGGGTTATGAGCTGAAACTACGAATGTCAGCGGTCGGTAATCTGTAATAATGTTAAGGCTTTTTACACCGTAGACGTAATATCGGAAGGTTCTCCAGGAACAAATGATGGTCACAAGTTCTCTCTCGCATATCGCGAAATGAAATTCCCTTTCTGCCAATACTCTTGAAATCTCTTGTTACGGCCGTTCCGTCGTGTGATAAAAGAGCGCCAAGTCCACGAGACGACGCGCCAGTTGTAATATCAAACGGTTATTTAAAGTTTGGTTACCGTAGCTTAACGTCCTCTGAAGTTAGAATGTTCTTTAATTTGTGGAAAGGTCGCAGTTGATGTACTGTGAGATTGATCAAAATTTTTTTGGAATGGATAGGATGGATTTTGCCGGTTTTTCCTTTTAGAATATCAGTTAATGGTTTTGGTACGTTCGCGAAATCTCTTACGAAACAGTAACAACAGTGAGCCCAACCCAGCAATAACCTGATGGCATACAGCGAAATGGGTACAAGGTAGTTTTTGATTGCATTAACCTTAGACGGAGCTGTTTTTATACCTCTCCTTGATACGATGGATCCAAGGTATTCAATCTGCTTTAAAAAATTTGATTTTTTGATCGAAACCTTCGCTTCAAGTAGACTGCTAAGAACCCAATCGATGTGCCTAACATGAACTTTTTTTGTTTCTGAAAAAATTATAACGTTACCAACGCATAGTAATAGGTCTTACCGATTTGTTCTCGGATGAGGTCGTCTATAGCGCTTTGGAAAATTCTCGGGGCATTTTTCAACCCAAATGGTAGTCGACTCGCCGTTGTTCACGGAAAAAGTTCTTTTTCCTGCCCCTTTTGACAAGTTCTATCTGGTGAAATCCAGACTTTTCTTCTTATTGCCCAAGTGGTCGATACCTTTTTTGTCGACAACCCAGACTGGGCTCTTTAAGGGTGGCTAAAAGGTCGGATATTACTGTTAGCCAATAGTTCTTTTATCCCGGCATTCACAAAGTCAGCTACGTCCATCGTTTTGAGCAGACAAGTTCGTCCCCATCCACGCGGCCAGTGGCCACGTTTTTGGCAAAAAACGAAAATTTCATTTTTTTCGATTTTTGACGATGTTGCCCCTAACGTTTTTGGCAAAAACCGAAAATTTCATATTTTTCCATTTTTGACGATGTTACCCCTTACGTTTTTGGCAAAAACCGAAAATTTCATATTTTTCGATATTGACGATGTTACCCCTTACGTTTTTGGCAAAAACCGAAA
>KK499979.1:0-28719 GCA_000688715.1 Glossina pallidipes
CTTGTCGATGTCGAGCAATGAACTGATCTAGTTTTGGCATATTGCCTTACATGAAACCTTTGGTTATCCATTAACTGACACTCAGCATTTTTACCGAAATGATGTTTATTGCAGGATGTAATATAAGATGGGTGAGAATGTTTATTATAGAGGCAAGGTGAGAATGGTGAGAAGTGTTTACGATGCATTTGCATGATATTCATCATTTATCAAATGCTACAATGTGACACTGGTGAGAAATGCTTGCGATGCTTATTTAGTTGGGGTGGTTCACAAATTTATATTCTTTGTTAAGGTGGTCCTTAACTTACTTATTATTATTTTTTTTTTTGTAAGTGGATTTAGTTTTTATCTCCTATTAAGTATCAGTGGGGGTGGTTGATTCCTGTTCATGCAATAGCTTCACCTCGCTTATATGCGCCCTTTTTATCGTTTTCCCATCTTCGCTTGGGTACAACCACGATAGGTGCACTATATGGGCTGTTGGAGGGTTCTATACAGCCTGATTCGATTAGTTTATCGACTTCTCAGTCAATGATGGCTTGCATCGCTGGATTCTTCCTGTGATATCGTAATTTGATCGGAATATCATCCTTCATTCGAATATGGTGATACGTGATGTTGGTCACCGCTTTGCTGCTGCCGAATTTCTCTAATTCTTCTTCTGAACATCTTTGAATCTCTAAATCGCCCGGAGAGGGCTTCGCCTTGGGGTTGTCATTTGTCTTGCTCTCTTCACTCGCATGGTGCAGTTCTGGCAGGCTGGGATTAGCTTTTGTTAACGTGTTGCTATCGGCGCCAAGTATGACTCCTTCGTTGGTTGCTCTTTTTATCTGAGTCTGCATGCTTGGACTTATGGACACTGGGTCCATTGTAGGGGGGGTTTCGGTCGCGGCTGTTGCTTGATCTTTCTTATCTGCTGCCGCCGTTGTGGGTGCGCTCTCTCTGCTGCTTTTCCGCTAAATAATTCCATTATTATCCGTGGCATGATGTCTAGCGGTAATTCGTAGGGTTCACACAGCTCCTCGATTCGCTCGATGAACTCAAGAGCGCAACTTTCGCCGTCGTAGCGTACTGACCATTTGCAAATTCGGTCCATAGCCGCGCCGTACGACATTTGTTCTTGCGCGTATCGCCTAGGACTTGCACTTCGTCCTGTGCCTTCTGGTAGGTGCAGCGTTCTTGCAGCGTACCTGGTCTCTAGCTCCGTAAGCTTCATCTTCATATCTGCTGCTAAGTCGGGGGTTGTAATGAGGGCTTTTCACTGCTTTTCTCATCTCTTCGACAGTGCCCTTGGTGTACAGGTCGAGCGTACCGCAGATTTCGCTCAACTCTTCCTTCCGCAGGCAATATAACCATGATGACTTTGAGTGGGTTAAACAGCTCGTAATTATGTTTACATTAACTAAGCTTAATCACGATAAAGTGCCTAGAGAAGCGGTTATGGATATTAAAGCTTATCTCACCAAGTAATGCAGACGAGTCAATAGTACCATTTATTACATTTATTCCGAATGAAACGCCAAGAATAAGTCTACGTTTCTCAACGTAAGATGGTAAGAACAACAGAAGCAACCTATTTACGTAGAGAGGAAGAGAGGCAATCGGATTCCAACCCAAATTTCTAAAGGCAAACAGCAAGAATTGCTTTTGAACAGATTCAATTGAATCTACATGGCACCTATATGAAGGAGAGGCATACTCGGAGTATAGGTCTAATCAAACACATGTACAGCCTTTTCCTAATGTAAGGATCATCAAGCTGTTTGGACCAGTTCTTTATAAAACCCAGCACGGACATACCTTTGCTTAAGGAGAGCTCAATATACAAGTTAAATCATAATCTATGATCAAATAGAACGCCTAAATCTGTGAACGAATCGACGTCTTCCAACTTGTGCGAATCAATCAAATACTGAGCCATTCATTAATGGCTTCCTTCTTGAGAAAGAAAGCTTCTTACTTTTATATAAATTTAGTTTCAGAAGATTCATCGAGCACCATTCAACCAAATTATTCAAGTCACTTTGAAGCTGATGTGATTGCGATTCTACGAAGAAGGAAGAAAACACTTTCACATCATCAGCATACATTAAGATCTGCCTGGAACTAATCACCGATGGGAGATCATTAATGTATAAACTAAATAAAATGGGACCTAAGTGGCTACCTTGAGGTACGCCTGACGTAATGGGGAATTCATATGAGGTGGTGAAGTTAAACAAACCCCTGAATGATCTATTATGTAGACAAGAGTTTATCCATTTCACTAAATGGGAAGGGAAGTCATAGGCTTGAAGTTTAAAGATAAGTAAGTTATGGTTAACCAAATCAAACACTTTGCTTAAATCAGTGCATATTACATCTGTACGAGAGCCACTAGAAAAAGCCTTGAAAACTTGACTAGTAAACTAGTAAACAAATTAGTGATCGTAGATCTTCCTTTCCGAAAGCCATGCTGGTGTGGAGAAATATACGAATTAATGGCAAAGGCCAAATGCTGAGTCTCAAATCACTCGAACAGTTTAGGCAAGGCACCCGATTTGGCTATGCTTCTGCAGTTCTCACCAAGTTGTCTACGTACACTTTTGTGAATAGGAGTAAGGAAACTACTCTTCCAACACAAAGGAAAAACACCTAGATTCAAGGACTGGGTAAAAATCTTTGAGATAACACCATATAAATCGACCGCGCAAGATTTAAGTATACATGATGGAACTCTGTCAGGTCGAGGCGCACAACTATATTTTAGAGAGCTCAACCCTTTAAAAACGTCATTTTCAGAAATAACCAAATTAGGAATTGAAACCAAGTTAGTTATCGGATGTGGGTAGTTTGCTGATAAATCGGAATTAAAAGTCGAAAAGTTTCCTCGGAAGTATTCAGCAAAGATATTTGAGATTTCGAAATCATCCGAGGAATCAGAGCTATTAGACGAAACATGCGAGGGATGAGTGGAAATTTTTCTTTTTGAGTTAACAAATTTAAAGAAGTATTTAGGATTAGCAAGAGGATTTAATGAACTGAAGGTATCTGCAATAATATTGGTGGTTGAGGGAGTCAAATCTATGCCTTGCCGCCGATTAAGCGAAGTAGTCGAGAGCAGAGCCATTTTTCGAATATTTTTTGAACGGCATGGTTTTTCTATTCTTATAATATTTAATTGTCTTACTAAACCACGGGGGACACCAGCTTCGAGGTCGACTTGGGACAGATGCAGAAATAGCTAGATTTAATATATTATTGAACGATGAAAGTAAGCTTTTAATACTCCCAGTTAAGAAGTCAAGCCTAATATGTGCAAGATGAGATTTTAGCAGTAAAATATTGATATTATGAAAATCATAATATTTATTTGAAAAAGTTGCATTTGGAACATTAAAACAGTTCAACGAACCATCATGCTTGTGATGAAAGGAAATACACATCGGATGATATGGATCCTCAGGTAAACTAAAAGGTGGACAACGATTTACACTAATCTCAGGGAAATTGGCAAAGCAGAGATCAAGCAGTATTAGGGGTGCGATTGTATTGAATTAAAGTATGATCACATTATTCGTTGAAGAACACAACAGCTCTATCAGATGTTGAAGTCGGGATCAAATAGCCAGAATTATTACTGTTACACCAACTGACTTGAGGCAAATTGAAGTCACCCAACGCAATGACTAACTCGGTGGATTTAGACTCGAATTATTCGTTAAAGGACACAACAGCTCTATCAGATGTTGAAGTAGGGATCAAATAGCCAGAATTATTACTGTTACACCAAGTGACTTGAGGCAAATTGAAGTCACCCAACGCAATGATTAACTCGGTGGGCCTCCTTGGCCACTTCACAAATGAGGGCAACCTGTTTCTTATATATATTCAATTGAATTGGACGGGACTGACGCAGAGATGCCAATTAAGACTCCACCACCAATGCGATTCTATCGATTATTTCTGAAAACCTGGAAAGAATGGTGAAAAAATTCGACGAATGTAGATCCAAGTAACCATGTAACCAAGTTTCAGCGAAGCCCAAACAGGAAAACTCCGTGCTCACTGAATTTATGAAACAAGAGCGAATTTTTGAATTTAAGCCCCTAACATTTTGATAAATGAGAGATAATGAGCTTGAAGAAACATTTAGTTTTTTGAAGGCGACAGGACTACTGCATTAGTATTACGGGGTCGATCACGAGCGATAAATCCCTTAATTAAGGATTCAACTGGCCACAATGGTTTATTTAACAACATATCCATGTTTTCCGTCGAAACTAGCATTTTAAAAGACGAGATTGCTCTAGATTGAGAAGAGGCCAATTTGAAAATACTAACACGCTTTAAATCGATGGTAAGACTTTCGCCGCCAGATAACTTTTTATGTTATTCACGGTGCCAATCATGACACAAATATAACCTTTCTGCGAGGAACTGCCGTCAAACAAATGTCATTACTAGTAGGAACAGTAGTGTTCACAGCTGGGGAGTTTTGAGATGTGGAGAATGTAGAAGAGATAACCACACTTGCATGAAGAGCTTGTGCGACGTACTCAGTTTGGTGACCGCGTTCACACTCGAACAACCAGGAGGAGAGGATGATTTATTTTGCTTTTTATTAGTTTTAGGCGATGACGCCTGAGTAGAGTGAGTGACGGCACTAGGAGAAGATCCCCTCGCCACTTCAGCATAGCTCAAACCAGAAGGACTTCCTGACTTATATGTAACTTTTTTGTTACCGACCGACTCAGCGATATCAGAAACGCTGACGTTCTTTGTATACATTGAGAAAGCACTAACTTGTACCAACGAATCACATTTAGGAAGAATCAGAGGTAACGTACCACACGCTACGCTACGAGTTGTAATTTTGTTAGCTGGGGATGAAGATAAGTGCTCAATTTTAACCAAACTTCTGCGTTATGTTGACACTGTAACAAGAGAGCCAAAGCAAAACAAAACTGCAAATACAAAAAAAAGAGAGAAAAAAACAAAACAATAAAAAAGAGACTTATGCCAGAGCTCAATTTTTGATTGTGAAAATCAAATGAATTAACGCATAAAGATAATACTTCCTTTACTCACTTTATTGTTAAAGTTTGTTATAAATTTAGACACAATAAAGCTAAATAGCCAAGAAATTCAAAAAGAAAATCAAATATTAATTGCAGAAAATATCAAGACGACTACAGCGCGCGCGCAGAGTTGTCAAACTTTGGGGCCTTAGAAATGATCCTCCAGTAAGCCGAATTGAAGCTGTTTTTCACTTCTAGTGCAACGACGGCACAGTACTTTTTATCGCCGCCCTTCCATAGGTCTCCGACTACAGTGCCTGAGGCAAGCGCCACGACATGATTTATGGCATTTATCGTAGAGCCCGCTCTTCTGAATCCGTACTGGCTATCAGGGGAAACACGTCTTTCTTTGACCACCAATAGCAAGCGTTCGTATACGACCCTTTCCAATACTTTGCACATTGTGTCTAACAGGCAGATGGGTCGGTATGATGATGGCTCGTTCGGCGAGTTATTAGCCTTCGCAATGAGGACTTTCTATTCATTCGGAAATATCCTTTCTCCCAGGCCCCTTTGCAGCATGGTCACGAAGACGTCTGGCCTCCTTCGCATCGGTGCCTTTAATTATATTTGTGTGAATACGCTTGTGTGTGTATATTTATATGTATTTGTATATATCTACTTGTGTATGTGTGTGTTTATGAAGGGCTTGTATGTAAGTCCGTTTCTTGTGAGTGTAAGTCTGCAGAGTATAAGTCTGTATATATGCAGTGCGTTTGTTTTATAAACGTGTGTGTATGTTGCTGTCCTCTATCTCTCCGCAGCCCTGGGTCGGTGAATGGTTGACTAGTACAGCTTATTTATTTAAAGTCGTCCTGAGCTATGCTACTCTAAGCTAATTCTTGGAAAAAAGAAGTAAGTCTGTCCTATTGCTTGGTAGTTAAAAATTTTCTCGCAAGTGCACAGGGTTGCTTTATAGCAGTAATAGGATTCTGCGATTTGCTGACCTTCTTTTGTTTATTTTTTTGGATGCAACTGAACAACCCCCAGCTCAACACGAAGCGGGTAAACACGCACAAAAGAAAAAAAGAAACGAAACCTGCACTTTCATACTATAATTTTATCTCCTTTATATTCAATTAAAACCATTAAATGCACTTGTCACACTCTTTAATATCGTTTTCCTTCCTTTGCACTACAAAATTTTACCTGAAGTACTTTTCTAATCGCAATCGACTATGGTAAAAACGGAGCTCTTAAGAACACGTCCGCGCGCTACGAAATCACAGCGATCAATCTTGTTTATTAAGCTTGGGACTTATCTAATGTGGGGTACAACGTATCGATTTCGTGTAAAATTTTCGCGCTATTGCAATTTATTAAGGCTCCGTTAATTTATTGTCCGCGAGCCATATTCATTTCAGGGCCCGTTTCCCCTCTCTATCAGCAGGTTCCCCTGATGTTTTCTGGTCTGCAGTAATCGGTTGTCCTTATACCACGGTGGCCACATGTCCAGTAGAATATGACTTGCTCATTCGGACAATTGGATTGTTTGTGTCCTTCTTGCGCACAACGTCTGATCGCAGTAACAATAGCCGAGTTGCGGGGAGTCTTGCTGTATGTTTTATTTACATGCATAGAAATAATTGTTTTTGGCTGTGCCGCAAACACCATAAATTTAAGTTCTTTGTTTAATTTGTTTGTAAAAGTTGTTTGAGCATAAGTATCGTTAAGGTTAGTTATTACTGTTTTGTTTTTCTGTATATTCGGGTTTGGGCCGAGTCTTCTATTCGCAAGTTGTTAAGTTCGGCTATTAAATTAAGGATTTTATCTTCAAAATTTGTAGCGTTAGCTTGGTTGTAAGTGAATCTCTAATATAGTTTTGTTAGATTTGTATCTATTCTCTAATATTGTTTTTAGTTCTGCAAGTGTGGTTGGTGGATCATTTGAGATTACTGCTGTTTGGACTGTTGGTGATAATTTACAGTAGAACACGTATTCAATAAGTTGTGGTTGAACGTTGGTACTGAGTGCATTGTGGATAATTTCCCTTGTGTTTCTATTGGTTCTTCTGCAAAAGTTTCTATCCATATATCGTAGAAAAAGCAAGAAAATATTTGGTTAAGTATTTATTCAACTTTTTTCTTTTTTCGGCGCAGTAGTAGTTTTTCGAATTTTTTTTGTAAGTTATTCTTTTAAATTTTGGTATATTTTATATAATGTATATATATTAATATAATTGTAGTCAGTGTATATACGGTTATCTTTGATGTTGATTGTCGCTACTTGATATTCTACACTTTTGGGATCGAACATCCTTTAAATATTTTTCGTTTTCGTCAACCTCGCGCCAGTATGTTGTTGATAATTCCCAGGCTGTTGGTGTTTGACGGAATGTTTTGGAAATCATAATCTTCTATTGGTTCTGCTTATCTTTCCACCTTTCTCCTTTCTATCTTCCTTTGTGGGATTGCTGTTGCTCTTTCTTCGGTTCTATGGATTTGCTGTCTTAAGTATTCTACCATTGTTAATTTTTTCGGTCTTTCCATAGGTTTTGGACTTAATGTTTTAGATATGATTTGGATTTTTCTTTTATTGAAAAACATTTTGGTTGATTCTAATTTGAAATTTGGCGTGTTATTTGAAATTTGTGAATATATTATATATGAATATATTCTATTTTTCAGAAGAAGAAGCAAGAGTGTTTGGAAATAATACGATTTTTTTTGGATATTTCCTTATATTTTGCTTAGCGTCGAAGCGCTAGAACTTTCTTTTGCAATACGAAATTAACCGCAAAAATCACTAACTTGAAATAAAAGGTGATTGATTCGTTGACTTAGATCTTCAATGGGAATCTGTTTCTTTATTGATCATTTTTGTCCTTTCATACAAGTTTTGTTTTCTTATTCTTCACATAGTATTTATAAATTTTTGGTTGGGGTAGCGGTAGTCTTTATTGTTTTATATTAAATTAGGTCATTAGTGTCATTGGTAAAATGACACTTTTTTTCAATTGTACGATTTATTTCATATTGGACACTCTGAAATGTACCATTAAATTACTCTTATTTTTAATGTCTAAATTTTACTTTGTATGCATTTCAATGTGCACTCTATGTTAAGTACACGACAGTTCAACTACCTGGCAACATTAATTGGGTGTTTACGTCGCCACTCTCGAATACTGTTAGATATAATGTTGAACACTTGCAAGAAAAAGTATTTGTGCACCCCACCCTTGCAACTGAAAACTTCACAAAACTAATGTAATAAAGCACCAAAGATGGGGTAATTTTTATTGAGAATTCATTAGGTGACGTATTTTAATTTTTAATAAAAAAAAAAAGGATTTTTTATACAACATATTGCTTACATATAAACCAAATAAAATTAAGTAAAACAATTGAGTAGAAAAAGTATTCGTACGCATTAAATAACTATTGGTTTACGCTATATATTGAAGTCTTATAAACTTGGTTAGTAGCTAGTGGGATATCCCTTACGTTTGAGGACTTCGGAGAGTCGACTACTCATTGATTTTATCAGTTTAGTAGTTTCTTCCTTGCTTATTTTGGCCCATTCCTCCATAATAACACTTTTAAGCATTTCATTGGGCGTTATTGTATGTTGACGTGTCTTACGCTCCAACAAATCCCACAAAATCCCCATGAGGTTTAGGTTTGGCGACTGAGAAGGTGAATTAAGCTGATGCGTCGTATTGTACCAACCACAACTTCACATTTAGTGCCGTGTGCTTGGAGTCGTTGTCTTGCTGTAACCAAAAGTCATCGCCAAGGCCAAGTTGCTCCACACTTTGACGCAAATTTTTTTCTTTATTTAGCGCAGTTCCAACTTTCCGCCACACTAATTGCTTTCCTTTTATGGCAAATATGCAAAAATTGCTTTCGTCTGAAAATAAGACACGTTCCCAAAATTTTGGTGCCCTTTTTACACACTTATTTGCGAATTCCATTCGCTTCTTTCGATTGGTTTCCGATATGTAAGGCTTCCTGCGGGATACACGACCCTGAAAATCGGCCTTCTTTAATATTTTTCGAACTGTCTCTCCATGAATATCTTTCTTAAACGATTCTGGGATTTTGGTTCCCCGACGCCAGAACGCTTCGTTTTTTCCGTTCTGTCAACTTCGGGGGTCGTCCACTTTGAGGCGGCGACAGTATGGAACCGATGAATTTGAAGTTTTTGATAACGTACTACACCGATGAATGACTTCTACCAATAGTATTTGCAATTTCACGTAGAGGTTTCCCCTCACTGTGCAATTTTAGTATAATTTCTCTCCCATCAAGGGAATCCAAAACCCTTTACAATGGGACTCATTTCTAATTTTGTCTTTCTAGTTCACAGCTATTAACATAGACTAATTTTATTTAACGCGTTTTAACCACAATGCGCGTGGAATTCCCCGAAACAAGCTTGTAGGAATGCTTTTTCTGGTGATAAAACGGGGGTACTTAGTATGTCAGTGTTGTAAAAAAATGTAAATAAGCGCAAAGTTCGGGACACATGCTAAAAATTGAGTAAATTGAACAACGAATCGTAGGGGTTAAATTGGTAAGTAAAAAAAATTTTTTCAAAGTTTGCAGGGTCTCCAAAGTTAAATATGCACGTGTACGAACACTTTTTCTGGCAAGTGTATCTATTTTTCCTATTCTATGCTTTGGTTAAGTATCGTTTTAGGAAGAACAAGCGTGAACAACAACTCCTCTAACGATTAGCAGTACTTCGATTTGTGCACGTTCATATGGCAAGGCATTTACGCTGTTTTCTTCCTGTTTTAAAAAATTTAAACAGTTTCCATGAGGCATCTATTTGTGTTGTCGCTTACTGTGTGAATTCATAGGCTTTTGCTTGTTTGATAGTGGACTTTTTATATATGTAACTTTGCACTATATATATATATTTGACTTATGGTCAAATGGCTCTCTTTTTCACATTGTATATTTAGTTATTAGAAATTCTGCCGCGATGTACTCAAAAAAACTACTTTCTTTTTGCGAAAAACACTACTCATTCAATGGCTCTGCTCGGGTACCATCTTGTGGGGGAGATTCCCTCAGGCCGGGGTGAGCGAGTCGGAGTCCATGGTTCTCCCACATTATGTCTGCAGCTCGGATTTGCTCTGTTATTTTCACTACTTAGTTTTTGGTTATTCGACCCTCTTTACACAAAACCACTCAAGTACTTTTATATTTCACGACTTCGTTTTTATTGCCACACCGGACATTTAAATAATGAAGAACAAAATGGTTCACATAATCGGAATCTGCCCTTTTGGCTCCTCAAAAGAAAGGTTAATATTTACAATATTGCGGGATCTCAGTTGAAATCAGATGCTTTTAACTGAGATGTCAATAACCCGTTGTTGTCTCTTTAATTTTCGCTTACCTCTATTTTGATTTTCTTAACCTAATCTTCTTAATCCTAACATCCCTACCCAAGCAAAAAATACGTGAGGACAAAAGGAGGATACGACAAAGTGCTTTGTACAACTCTTGTTTGTTTTTGAATGCCAACGTAGTTCGGCTAGAAAAGTCCCTGTCTAATAATATACGAATGAAACACATGAAGTAGTATTTGTATGAAAAAGATATTAGGATTTATCGATTCAGATGTTTTAACTGAATTGCCTTAATTTGCCGTTGTATGCGCTTTAGCACTTGTAACTAAACGGTATTAAAGAAAACAAGGTCAGCGCAGTGTGAATGAAAAACGACCGACAATAATGCATTGATTTTCTTGGTCCTTTATACATATAAATTTGTTTACATAAGATAGAAAAACGCTGAGGTCTCGTATATTATATGATAGTGATATTTTAAATATGACACAACATGTATGAACATGCATGTTCAGCTAATAATATACAAACGCAATATGATACTTAGAAAATGCAGACGAATATAAGAGTGCAAGTTCAGCTAATCTAGATTTGTCACCAAAAGTATGCGGACAATGTTATAATTATTTTTTACAATTAAATGACGAATAAATAAATAGGCAAGGCATAAATAATAAGAATGACGCCTTGATTTTAAATTCATCTAATTTTTTTTATTTATTTTATTTTTTTTATTTTTATTTGTTTAATACTATAATAATATTAAGGTCAACATTAATTGTAAACAAATGGAATGGAAATAAGGATGTTTGGCGTCAAATTACATACCTTGTATTTACTTTTAATTGGGTTAATAGGAAATGCAATTTGATGCGTTTTGTGTTGTGTCACATTTTGTTTTAATTCTTTGTATTTGTGTTTTGATTTGTGACACTTCAAGTGGACGCACATATCTACTTACATGTGGTCACATTACATTTTCTGCGTTACTTAACTTCTGTTTCAGCTAATGATCATCCCAATTTTCAAAATTCTTATATTTTTAATATCCCTTATATAGGAAAATAATGTTGATTTTTAAATTTTACAGTGGTTCCGAAACTTTTCATAAACCTCTCTCTCGGTATTATTCGCTGATTTCCCTCTACCTGTCAATAGCAAAAGAAAGGTGTTAATGTAATGTAATATATTGTAGCGTAAAATGGACACATTATTAATAGTTATCGATTCAGTTGCTGCATCCGATTTGCCACTAATGACTTTGGTGTACCTGTTTGGCTCTTCTAACTAGAAGGCACCTTAAGAATTAGAACACGAAACAATCAGTGTAATCTGGGTAAGACAACTAGCAAAATGTCATAATATTATTGGTCTTTTTATATATTATTAGCGATATGCACACGAAATATAAAAGTGCAAGTTCAGCTAAAACTACAAACTTACAGTGTTAAGGAAAAGTATACAGACAACGATATATGCGTAAATTAAAATGATCAACTAGTATGTAGGCACAGTATACACAGAAGGGTCAGAAAAAGAAAAAAATTATTAGTAAGAGGGATCCTCTATCTTACTTGAATCATTGCTCTCTTACAAAGAAGCAATCGTAAGAGCAGGCAGACAGACTGCGAACGTCGCCTGTGTGCGGCACGATTAAGCGGTGCTGCACTTCAAAATCTTGGAGACAGCGTTGTAACCGGTTACTCTTGTATTGTACACCGTGATCGGCAGCAATCTCTTTTAGATCGCCAAGCTTACTTCGAAGCCTTTCACGAAAGGCGTTAATTAATTCATCACAATCAGAATATTTATCCCTGAAAACAAGTATTACTGTCCGGCCTGATTTGGTCCAGGGTAGGTGATTAATATGGCTTGAGCGTATGATGATGGCCATGGTTGTGTACCGTTGGCAGCTAGCACGATTTCTGACATATTTGGCATATTTGATCTCTACACATTCCCTTGGTGGTTTTCCTGATGGCTAATGGGCTCACAGTTGGTCGGCCGTGAATTTGTGCTAGTACTTGGATATGCAATTATGTCGATATACACAACTTCCAAGCTGGGTCCCATTCTTAGCCGTTACTTTGTGGAAAGTGGGGACATACTTTACCTTATACTATGGCAGAAACGGGAAACTTTTTCGTCTCGGAAGTTCTTTGCAAGTATTTCAGCATTGTTCTTTCTCAGATTAAAGTTTTGATTTCGCCAGTTTTTATAACCATTCCTTTTAAATGTAAGTTTTTTTTCTCCTATTGATTAAATTTTAATCAACATCATTAGTTAGTAACTAGATCTTTATATATCTTTTATTTAATTTTAAAATTAATTATGGTGACTGAATGCAAATTTTTTAAAGCATATTTTTCTTAGCTAATTTCAATGTAAACTTCAAACCAATTTTTTATTTATATTTTTAAGCAGTTGTAATGTGTATTTTTGAGCAGTTGTTTCTTTTCTCTTATTATAGTTTATTTCATCTCACATCTTTTTTAGCGTTGCTTCTCATTTCGTTAGTATTGTATTAAATGGGAATGATTACGAGGAAGACATGTATTGCCGCGTATTAATGGTAAACTTGATGCGCCTATACAAACGGCATATATTTAGTATGTGTTTATCTTTTGTATTCAACCAAAACTGTCAACTTCCTTCAGTGCCAATATAAGATCGGCTAGAAATTAAGCGGATCGAACGCTTGTTGATATTTAGCGAATAAACGCTTTATTCGAAGTGTCATTTCACAATTGAATTTATTTGATTTTTTTACGGCTATTTATACTTCAATTTTATACATGCCAGTTATTTACTAAAATATCTTATTGTTAACGTAAGCATAGAGTTTTCAACAATTAGTTTAATTAGGGTGCCTAGCGTCGTATTGCATTACGCAATGCAATTCTCAGTTAGTTGAAGTGTGACACAATTCTTCATTTTCCTTTTGCAAAAGAATTATGCTGACTTTGCATAATTCTGTCACACTTCAAAGTGGATGCATATACGATTACACTACAATATAAATTTTTCTTAAGTCCAGATTATCGCTTTCGATCATTTAAAACGCAAAGATCGCTTTAACCCTTTCGGCACCACAGCCTCAGGAAAAACACTTTGTAACAATGTTTTTTTTTCGACATATTTTCATTGTAATCAGCAACTGGGCAGGGATTATTTACCACTTTCCCACCTCTTCACCGTATTTCTTTAAATGATGCTTTCTGTATGTTTCGCTGACATTGTCAGCATATTATATTTACCTTTCCACTTCTGCACTAATACATTAATACATTACTATTCCTTGCAAAAATTGATTCTCTTTTTTTTACAAGTACGCAGTAAACGACCTTTCAATAACCCTTATCTATTAATATGTTCTGCTCCGGATAGTACACATGTAGTGTCTTCCAACATATGACTCAACACTTGAGCAATTTTATGTAGACGGTTTTTTTTTATCTGCTGTATAATAGGAAAAACGTAAACAACGAAGTATTGCTTCGAAACTGGTCATCCTTTCTTGAAATGAAAAATTGTAAGAGAGAACATTAATGGTCCAATATGACTTGAAATTAGCCATACGAGTACTTCCTATCATTATGCACAATGCATAAAAAACCTTAATTTCTTCGGTTGTGACATCTCTCCACTACTTTAAATTTTAATCTCTAGAAACATATGTAGTTGTTCACAACACTTCAGCGTGGATATTTTTCCAACCAAGGCGGCACCAACTAATAGTGAAATTGCATTAAAAGTAGTACTATCGGCTGATAAATTTAATTTCAATTTCTCTTGATCAGTGAAATTGTATAACACGGGATCCACATATGTTTCTGAGCAATCCATATCACTTCCAAATGTACCGATTTGTAGTAATTGGCCAGGAAGATATACTCATATCTTCACATTCCACGAAATCATTATCACTTGGTTCATTTACTTCACAAATGATATCTTCAGTGTCTTCACCATTCGAGTCAATAACGCACATTCTCTTCATGATCAATCCAACTGCTACTGAGCAACTAAAAATGGATTTCCGTGCACATATTTGTGACGCTGGCTGCAAAAGAGTTAAACGAGCCTGTTTTCCAATGAGATGCCATGAAAATAGTTTTTTCCAGAGCCTCAGTTTGTAGTCCGACTGTTGAACTCTCGAATTACATTCAGTGGATTGCAAAGGAGAGATATAAAGCAAGAGCACCGTACATGTTTTTTTCAAGTTTGCTTTAATAACTATACCTGTATATAACTGTAACTGTGTTTAGCTTTTTCTTTCGGGAACTAATTGAAAAATTATCTAAACCTGGAAAAATCATATCGGACTTAAAACTTCTACACAGATTCAAATCTGTTAGCTGTGTACGCATTAGACCAGCAGCGAAGACTTGGGAAGACAATTTTACCAAAATATCAAAATTTTCTAACTGCACGTTAGCAAGTGATCTAACTTGGACCGTTTTCATGACTACGTATGATTTGAACTCGTCTCCGATATATGAACTAGGTGGACGAGACAGGGTTGGAGGGAAGTTTCCAATGGGTTTCTTAAAGAGATATAAAGTTAAAGTTGAAATATTTTATTAGAAGTTGTGGTTCATTGAAATTGGTAATGAATGCTTTCCTTTGCTGCTCTTCCCTTTTCTTAGCTGTTTGTTATTTGATGTTAAGGTTAAAATTGGCTTCAATAGCAGTTCGGTTCGGTCAGGTCTTATAAAGTTTATAGCTTATTTTAAGAGGATTGTGACATAATGGTTGCAAGTGTAAGCTTTCTATTAAATTGTAAAGAGTTTAGTTCTTCATATCTAAGGCGGACTTCCCTTGCACTACAATAGTTTTCAATTTTGGTATTTGACATTTGCCGGATTTGTATGTACCGGGGGCAGTCCTCTAAAGCCGGGTGATGGTTATAGCAGCTGATGCAGAAGTAGAATCGCCAAGACTATTTACTTCTTTCTTTGGCTAATTTAAACTTATTAGTTACATTTCAAAATTCAGTTAATATCAAGACAAGCAAAAGAAAGAAAAAAAAAAGATTTAATGTTCATGGATCATAATTTCTAGTGCGTCTGATAGGGACATGAAGATCTATCAGACCAGGTAGATGTGGCGGATTCACGTAGCCTTTTAGCATTTTAGAGACGAAGGTAACTCTTAAGATGGTAGGTCAATCAGTTTAAACCTGTGCTCATATAGCGGCAGGATAGAGGTATTTCAAAGCAATCCACGAAGCACAATTAATAAAAATTGTTTTTTGGCGATGTGTGACATGTAAGTCGGTAACCACACCATGACTGAGTGTTCTAACACAGGTCTAACGAGCGAGGTATGTAGACGCTCATTAACATAAGTATCATGTTATTCCTTTGCCCAACGTTTCATAAAACCCAATAACGACTTCACCTTATTGATTTAGGCCTTAATACGAAGGTGAAATGGCAACTTGAGATGCTTTTTTGCTCAGCGATAGATTAGAAATGCATAGGGAGAGCCCAAGAAAAATCATTAATTCATTGGTATAAGTCAGCTAAAATGAATCATTAGAACTGTACCAACTTTTAATGGGTGCCGTTCGGCAATTGTAACTAAGAGGTATTTAAAATAAAACAAAAATGATGAGGAAAATTATTGCATTACATCTGACAACGTATAGAAATTTTATTGAAAATGAAAACTAAATTTACTGTTATTGCAAGTTGCTTGCTTATGAGAAGGCGAGTCTAGTATTTTAAACTATGATATTTAAACCAAAACCTTTTCCCTTTAAGATGATAAAAGCAGGAGCGTAAGAGACTTCTTTACATGACAAAGCAAAAGGCAACAACGAGTTTTTATTGAAAAAACATATGTGTATAATGCAAGAAAAGTAAAACAAAAAAGAACAAAGATATGGTATTACCATTCACGATTTCGTCTGAACATCCCGGCCCCCTTGAATGGACTCGGTCCCTTCAATAGGTAGACGCCGAATCTTAGTAGAAGTTCTACGTATTTCGCCACTGAAAGTTTTAACAGTGATAACCCGCCAGGCGCCATTTTTGAGGGGGAACATTGTCTTCCTCTACAACAATAACGTCCCCTACCGCTAATGACATACGACCTTTTGTCCACTTAGTTCGATTTTGCAAGGTTTGTAAATAATCCTTAGACCATCTGTCCCAAAACTGTTGCAGATAATATTGCAATCTTTGATAACGCCGTAAATGGCTTACGTTGTTGACATCTCTTAAGTCGGGATCAGGTATGCTTTTTAAAGCGGAGCCAATAATAAAATGACCAGGCGTTGGAGCTGGTTCGTCATTTGGACTCTCAGGCACGGGAGCGATGGGTCTTGAATTTAATACCGCTTCAATTTGTATTAAAAGTGTCTTGAATTCAACAAAGTTAAATTTCACATCTTGTAGTATCCGTTTTAGATGAAATTTAGTGGACTGCAGCCTCCCAAAGGCCACCAAAATGCGGAGAGCGTGGAGGTATGGTTTTCCAAATTATGCCATGCGAAGCACATTCTTTAAATATAATATCTGTACTTTTAAAAATCTTGTAAAGTTCATGCAACTCGTTTTTTGCACCAATAAAATTAGTGGCATTGTCACTGTAAATTACTGAGCATAGGCCACGTCGCCCAATGAAACGCCTTAAAGCAGCTAAGAAAGCTTGAGCAGATAAATCTTCTACCAACTCTAAATGTATGGCCTTTTTACAAAAACATATGAAAACAAATATATAGCCTTTTGTAGAAACAATGCCGCATCTGCCATAATATATTTGAAATGGACCACAAAAATCGACACCTATTACATTAAACGGTCTTGATTGTTGAACTCGTAGATCAGGTAAATCGCCCATAACATGGTTCTGCCACCCACTCTTAGTAAGCCGTTATTATCAAGGAATGGTGATAAACACTGCATATGACCTTTGGCATTAAGATTAGCACCCTTCTGTGCAGCTGCAATTTCATCATGAAAAGGAATGATTTGTATATATTTGATAATTTTTAAGCGAGATGCGTCAAGTTCTGTAGCATCCAATGAACCGTATTTTCTTTTAGCCTTAAATTTACAATTATATATAAAACGCAGCATGTAAGCGACTGTGTTAAGCAAACGTGCATAATCGTTGTGAAATTTAATACTAATGATTAAATCATGTTGTTGTGAATTTGTTGTTGTTAACATCGTCTTTATAGGTTTGCTTTCTAATATGTTGTCATCGTATTTTAAATTGTATGGAAATTGTGGCCAAATAGACGAAGCTGGCGTTAAAAAATTTGGCCCGTGAAACCAAAACGTTGAATGCATTAATTCAGCTGGTAACACACCGCGAGATAATATATTAGCTGGGTTTAAATTGGATGGAATATGTCTCCATTGCGAGCGTGTTGAAACTTGTTGAATGATTGCCACCGTATTAGCAAAAAAGGTACTCCAATTGCATGAGTCTTCTGATATCCAGCTCAACACTATGGTTGAGTCGGTCCAGAAGCAGTTAAAGCAGTTGAATTGTATGAAATCGTAAACTTCTTCAACTTTCTTAACGAGTTGTACGAGTTGTTACAGCAGCGCAGAGTTCTAATCTTGGCAGGCTACATTTTTTGATAGGTGCCATCTTTGATTTGGCACAAAGCAAATTTGAAGTTATTTTTGTATCGTTGTTTATACATCTGATGTATACACATGCACTATATGTGCTTTCTGAACTGTCAAAGAACGGTGGAACTCGAAAGTTTATGTAAGCAGTGGTGTGGTAACACGTAATGTGGTTGTGAAAAATCAAATGATTGTACAATTTTCATATGTGAATGTTGAATATATTTATTTATAAATTTAGTGCAATCAATACGTAATTGTTCATTTGTTTCAAACTTTCGCTCAAGTGCCAGAAAGCGATGTCGTAAGCAATCGTCGTGTCGTAAGCGATGTCGTAAAAGCAATGTCGTAAGAGTTACCCAATAAAGATGTTGATGATTTAAAGGGAAACTTTCCAGCAAATTGTCCGTCTGCCAACCTTGTAAAATTATTTTGAAAATGTAACTCACACCGCTCTTCAATATCCCAAAATGCTTTAATAGCATCAGACAGGTGATCATTTTGTTGAACGTTAGATATTTGTAATGAGTTTCACTTGACATATGCAACTGAATTTGCATGGTGTGGAAGGATCCCCGCGACAATCCAGCCTAAACGTGTATTGGTTAGTATGGGACGATTGCGTCCTAAGGCCATTCTCCAAAATATCAAAAAATATGTCAACACCCAATAACATGTCGACTCGTTGTGGTATATTAAAACATTCATCTGCTAATGGTATATATTCTGGTATGTTCCAGTCTGAAATATCAATTTCAGCATAAGGAAGGTTTCCGCTTATTTGGCCAACTATGTGAGCTTCAAGAGTAACCGAGAAAGGTTTAAGTAGCGATTCAAAATTTGTGCTACATTTAAAGTTTGATGTTCCCACAGTTTTATTTGCACATTGAAATTGAATTGGAGCGTATTGACGCTTTAGACCGGTCATATGAACCATGCGTTCAGAAATCATATTAATTTGTGAACCACCATCCAATAGAACACGACAGGGAAAACGTTGGTTATATTTCAATATAATATAAACAACGTTGGTTATATTTCAATATAATATAAACAACGTTGGTTATATTTCAATATAATATAAGCAATTGCTAGTATATTTCGTTCTGTGTGTTGTATTTTCACAGCAGCAAAATTTTTAGGTTGTGCTTGGTCACTCATGTTATGATTTGCAGTCCCTGCAGGCTCGATATGATTTGTTTCATTGATTTGATTATGTTTTGAAGCTGCGTAATTTGCCACTTGCGGGCGTTCAAAATGTAATAATGAATGACGGCCTTTGTCACATGTGTGACAACGACCTTTAGAGGTGCAATCAGATAAATTATCTTTTTTGAATTTAAAACAATTGACACAAAGTTTAAGTGCATGTACTTTGTTCAATCTGTCAGCAGCAGATAAGCTTAAAAAATCAGAACAGCGGTATATAACATGGCCCGGGTTTTGGCAAACGCTGCAGCAATTTTTAATGGTAACCATAAACCTTGCTGTTCTTTGAACCCCTTTTGGCCTTATTGCACGGCTAGTAGAAGCACCACCGGATAAAGAAACCGAACTTAAATTACTCTCAAGAATTTGTTAACGCCTTTTTAAAAAATTTAATAATTCAGAGAGTGTTGGTAAACGATCAATTGGCGCCTTTTCATTCCACTTATTCAATGTATCGGGATCAAGCTTAGATGTTATGATGTATACAATAAGATCGTCCCATGATTCAACTGGACGATTAATATTTCCCAAACCTATAAGGTGATTGTTCATGGTATCGATTAATTCTCGTAAATCAGCTGCATTCGCATAAATAATCTTAGGATGCTCAAGAATTTGTTTGATATGTTGATTCCCAATAATTTTCTTGTTTTTAAAGCGGTCTTTCAGCCTTTGTAATATTATTTCATAATTTCCAGCAATGATTTTTATGCCAGTTATGGAAGCCTTTGCGGCTGGACTCAATTTAGATACCAAATGATGCAATTTAGTAAAGGTGTTAAGCCTTTCATTGTTGTGCACCAATGATGTGAATTCATCGAACCAAGCTATCCGTGTAGTAACATCACCAGAAAATTCGCGCAATTCGATTTTTGGGCAGTTTTACAGTGTCGTATTTTTCACCAGGTAATATCGCATGGGAAGCATTAACTGTTTGGTTCGAATCTGAATTGTTGAGTTTTGATATGCACACTTTTAACGTCGTTGCTATACAGTAATATAATTCTTCATATTTTGATCTATTTGGGTGAGAGATTTCATCAAAATCTTTTTCTTCAATTTTTGTTTGTTCTTTGTTGAAAGCATCAAAGGCACTATGTAAAGCTTTGAGCCTTATATTTAATTCATCTAAAGAAACGCCACTTGAATCTTCTTGTATACGTTTTGTAAAATCATTGACACGGTCAATTTGGTGTTCGGTCACTGTATGACGGACCTTTAAAGCTAGTAGCGCTTTATCAAGTTTTTCGCTGGAGCAATGCACGGCATCAACTCCAGTTTTTAATTCCGTTTGATCATCCATCAAAAGGCACGTGGTTAATTGACGTAATTATTGTGCAAATTGTTTAAGATACTTATCTTGTCGGGGCCTCCAAAAAATGTTATTGCAAGTTGCTTGCTTATGAGAAGGCGAGTATAGTATTTTAAACTATGATATTTAAACCAAAACCTTTTCCCTTTAAGATGATAAAAGCAGAAGCGTAAGAGACTTCTTTACATGACAAAGCAAAAGGCAACTAACAACGACTTTTTATTGAAAAAACATATGTGTATAATGCAAGAAAAGTAAAACAAAAAAGAACAACGAAATGGTATTGCCATTCACGATTTCGTCTGAACACTTACCTTAAACAAGAATTATTTTTAAAATATCATACAATTAAATTTTAACTAATATCTAGCAATCGGATTTTGCCACATTTGCAAAATATAATAATTCAAAATTACGTCACATAAAAGTGAAAAAGACGATACATTCGAGCGGATTAAATTGCGATATGCACTTATTGACTATGATCAGTTATTGATAGAACAGCATATATGAATAAACACATAATGTACAGTACGTTGAGATTTACATGTAAAGCAAACATTACTAAATTGTAATAAAAAATAAAAAATATAAAATCTAAATTTAATGGAATATATATTGAATCTAAACAGTTGAAATTTTCCATGCTTTGGTTCGTGGTTAGTAGTATCTTGTTCGGGAGGTATAATTGCGCGTAGTAGGTGATAAAGGAGGCGCGTTGTGGCAGTATCGTCCACAAGATGAAAAATTTGGCAAGCCCAGTTAGTAGGATTTTTGATTAGTATTCATAGTTCATTATTTGGAAGACTCCAGATAAGCTGGCACAGTGATTCAATTTTTCGATTTTCTGGGTGAGCTCGCTGAGCAGGTGAATCAATTTTAGAGATTGTAGATAAGGTGGTTCGCCATGCAATGCTCTTTTTAATTTAGACGGTGTATATTTTTAGGATGAATTTTAATATATCCATTAACGAACATTTCATGATAAATTTTGATTTAACTTTTTAATAAAGTTTGCTATAATATATTGATGTAAATTTTAACAACTTTTTGCAAATAGTTTTTATATAGCGTTTAGCTTAATTCTACTACAGTAATTATTAGTTTAACTTTTCGGAAAATTCCCTTCTTCTGCTCTCCTTTTCTCTCACTTCACATTTAATTAACCGATTTCATTTTCTAATCACCGGCGATCACACTTTTAAGAGTTGGATTTTAATTGCTCTACTGATTATTGAGAATTAAACTGCAACTTGAGCTCTTGCTGCTTATTCCTTGTTATTTTATGCCTTAAGTACCAAGGTGTTTGAGAGCGCAACAAACATAACATAAGTGAACATATTGAGTGAAGCAAAACCCAACCATGCTTACGTCATATAGATCGACTTTGGACTGTTTTTTTTTATAATTCTCTCTAATTATTAGGATTTGCTTCACTATCATGTCATAGTCCTTTTATTATGGAGAATCGCAAAAATAGATAGTCAGGACCTCTATATTAGTGTAGGCGGATGTTACACACTGTACACCTGAAGGATAACAATAATCTTTCCAATGGCATATGCCGATCACGCCAAACTCGTCGTGTCATACATCATAATGATGGCCAAAGACACACCCACTCCCCGAGCTGTTAAACTCATTGGGACGGTGCAACGTTACGCCAGGACAAGAGCTTGAGCTTTGTATTTTTTGTTCTGGTTATTCCAGTTGACATGTTACAAAAAAAGCAATATTAAAGAAATAAAAAATGATAATAAAAGACAATGGTAAACGTGAATGAGTCAATATAAACATATGTCAATGTTAGTATCCCCTTTGGTTGTTCGTTAATTGGGGTATGGTTTGTCTATTTTACCTTATCCTACGTTTTTTGATCTTCACCTGTCCTATGTTCGTTACTCCATACATATGTACTAGTTTGTCCATTAAGTCATTGTTAAGTCTAGTATCATTTGCTCAATACACACACATACACACGCAGACCCTGTACCTCCATCAGGGAACCATCACACTTGCCTGTTTAATAATTTTGGCTATGTTCTTTTTCTTCTCAAAGGAGTATTTACGGCCTTGATGTATCACACGACCTATAACACTTTCGCTCTTGCGCAAAGAACAACGGTAAAAGCAGATCGAAAGAAGATCTATATACACGGACCGTACAACGGTCCTGGGCTGAGCTGATACGGTCACATTAATTAGAACTTCTTTCTATGGTCCGTCATCGCAACAAATTGTATTTATCTTCAATTTCTTTTCATAATGCTACTAATTGTTGTTCATTACGCGGAGTTCTAAATTTCTCGATGGAATTCCCCTGGGCGCCCACTGTCTCACGTACCTAAAGGTCTCCTTCGACCCATGAAGTTTATGAGAGACCCCGAAGTTGGGTCCCTAAGCTACCCTCCTCTCATAATTAAAATTAAAATAAAAGTTTTTAATTCATTTTTTCATCATTCATTTCCAATTGTTTTTGTTTACACATACGTATTAAGTTCGCTACTATGCGTTTATTATACTAATATTTTCAAATATATGTGCAAAAATTTATACGTTTCAATACAGTGAAATGACTACTTGCAGTAGTTTAATTTTTTTTTTGATATACTATTGGTATTTTATTTATTGTCCTTATTTCGCATACACAATATTTCAATGGTTCGGAAAAATAATCACATAAATTATAATTAAATTATTCTCTTGTTTCAATTAACTTTCATGTAAAGGTTTTTGGCTTTTTCTTTTCTTTCACAAACGATAAATGTCTTTTTCATAAATTAAGTGAAAATTACACTCGACAATAATTTTTTTCTGACGCTTATAATTTTTTTAATTTCATATTTTCTTTTGATCGATTTTTCTTTGCTTTACGTCTCTTCACCAAAACTCTGCTCTCTAAAGAAACTTTTTTTTTCAAAGTCTCGCTGCCTAGTCAATAGCTGTTCGAAAGTAAAAGAAAAATATCATTGCCAGACTTGTTTGCTACGTGTTCTAACCATGAGTTAATATAATAGTTAAGATTTATCGTCAGCGTATTTTTAAATACTAACTATGAGCGCCAATTTTCCGACTCCATTGGCATCTTCAGACCATAACATGACCGTAGCCACATTTTATCAAAGGCCTCAAATTTTGTGGTCGGTCGCTTTTCATTTGCTTTCCGTTAAGCCATTACTCGTCCATCGGATACAAAAATGTCGTTCTACCAAGCTTAGCAACGCTTTCTCTTGCAAATTCTAGCCTTAGCTTCCCATCGCTTTCTTGTACCCCTTTGCGTTAAAAGTTCTCTTTATTGTGGATGCCGATACTTCCTTTCCGCATTTCGTGGCATCCTCTACAATAGTTTTAAGTGCACTTAATCGGGGTTCTTTGGTTTGGCTGTTTGCGTAATTAAATGAATTCTTCATTCATTTTTGTATCGGCGAATGACATTTGCCACTGCATTTATTTTCACGTTAACGATACTTGCGATTTTTTTTATATGTTTCACCTCTGACATAGAACAAAATGACTGAATGCTTCTCTCTGCTCTAAAGTTGTAAAGTGAATTTTTTTCTTCGCGTCCAACTTTGCTTTTCTGGCTTAACTGAACCTTTAATTTAATTTTTTATTATAAAATCATTGCCTAATCGCTCATTTAATGCGAAGTCTATTTCAGAAAAACCTTTTGCAAATTTTTACATGCTCGGTAGAGTGCAAAACCTAGAAAATCCGAATATTAATGACGCTATGTTTTCTTAGGTGTGTAAAGAATTATTGTTGTTTTAATTACCGTTATAATTGTTTCTAGGGAATGTTTATACATTTTGATCTGCACTCGCTGGAAGAGCAAAGTAATAAAATAAATGTCTGTGTAATGTCAGTAACTTTAACTTGGCGAGTGTTTCTTTTCCCCTTGGGGTAAAAAACTAATATTAATGACTCCGACTGCATCTCAACGTTTGCTTGGCTAAGACTAGCTCCTGATTACCGAAGTTAATTCGGCCAGGAGTCCTTATAAAATAATAGCAAAACAGGTGTATACAGTTCTTGGTTTATTGTTAATATATACCTACTACTTATACTGTTTCTTAAGTCAAAAATTGTTCATAAGCCGTACTTGTAACGTAATTATTGTGCTCCAAATTGACGCTTTTTGGTGTTTGCGCAAAACTTAGAGCTTTACGAAGTAGTAAGTCTTCCAAATGCCTACCATTGCCGATTGTTTTCAGCAATCCAAATTCTCTTTGATCTCAAGTCTTCCCCTTCGCTACACCGCATATATTTGCTATATAATAAACACACGGTTTTTATTTGAGAAGAATTAAGAAATTTTCTACATGTTATTAAAATTTTCTTTCTTTTATGTTTATTTAAGAAGTTACGTACCTTAAGCGGCAGTGTTATTATTTATTTTGTTAGCTATATATTTTAATATTTTGAAAGATATATATATATATAAGAACTAAGGCTACTATTATGTATATTAAGTATGTTTCGATAACAATACAATTAGTCAGCTACAATACTAGGATACAGCTAAACTTAGGACTAAAAACTAAAATTTATTAAGGAGGCAACAGGAACCAGGAACAACAACAACACTGCAACAACTGCTGCTGAAAAATTTATTGTAAATATTTATTTATTTATTTATTATTTAACAATTAACAATTAACACTTATTAGCTACAAATAAATTATAAGCAAAATTAAGCATTAAATTCAGAACATTAGTTCAATATAAATTAAATATAATACATATGTAAAACAATAGAGTAAAAAAATATAAAAATAATAAAGAAAATATAATAAACATAATTAAAGAAATATGAATGTATAATCATGAATGTGCAATCATCTGGCAGCTAATCGCGGAGTATAGAACTTTTTATAAAATTTAAAGAATTAACTGAAATATCAAATTTTTGAAAATTATCATTAAAACGTTTACAAAGCATACGAAGCGGGTTATTACGCTGATAGTTAGTACGGCAATGCAACAACTTTAGCGGAACGTAGTGTCTAGTGAATCTTACAGGTACATTAAAATCCAATTGCCCAAGCAAACCTGAAGAACAAATATCTCCTCTTATTAATTTAACCTTAAATAATATACCTAATAGGTCACGTCTTTTCACTAAAGTAGGTACATCAATCAGCTTCAATCTATTTACATAAGGAGGTAGGGGGAGATGAGAATACCAACTTAGGCCACGTAAAGCAAATGATAAAAAGTTACATTGGACGGATTCAATAAGATCAATATGGCACTTATAAAATGGTGACTAGACAATACAACAATACTCTAATGTAGGTCTGACTAACGATGTATATCGTGATAAAATATTGTTAAGGGTGGAATTGGTGCAATACTTTATTTAATACTATGAATCCTTTCAGGTATGGCAGGATCGATCGCAGTTGTTCTTAATTGATTGATTGCTACCTGCTCGGCTTCAGTACGCCAAGTCTCTCCGTCTCTATGATTGCCAATATGACTCGGCAAGAGACGGTCCCTATGCTATGTTGTTAGAAGGCGGGTTGAACGCCTGGAATATTAGCGAGTAAAAACGCTTAGGTTTTGAGTTGCAAGAATCAACTGGTTTACTTTATTTTTCTTACCTGTTTTTATACTAAATTTTACAATTAAAATTAATGCTAGCCTAAACATAATTATTTTAATTGGGGCGCCTGGCATCGTATTGCATTTCGTGGTGCAATACTTAGCCAGTTGAAGTGCGACAAAATTATTGTTTTATTTTTTTTCTTATTTTTTATTTTTATTATTTTTTATTTTTATTGTTTTATTTTTTATTTATATTTGTCTGCACTTCAAAGTGGATGCATATGTCGATATGCGATCACACTACACCCTGACCGATTTGGAGAGAAAATTGTTAATGTGTTGAAAGACGTTAACAATTTTCTGTTAATAATTTTTGTGTGTTTGAAACGGTAGTTCTCAATTGTTTAATTTCTTATATTATAGCATTGTACACATAGTGTTGTAGTTCGAAAAAAAAATTTTTTTTTTTTTTTGATTAGTCTTATTAGATGTAATTTTAATTAGATTTGCTTTAAATTTTCTTAATTAAATTTTGTCTATATTTAGTTTATATTTATCGTATTGTATCTCTTAATTAAATTTTTGTGTACAGTTTTTGACTTATCTTTAATCTTTATTGTTATGTTAGGGTCTTTGATATTTTTTATTTCATAGGGTCCTTTATAGGGTCTGTCTAGTCTTTTTCTATTGTGTTTTCTCAATAGAACCTATTCTCCTATGTTTATGTTAATTGGGTTTGTGTATTTTTGTTCTGATAGTTTTGTTCTGGCTACCTTTACTTTTTCTAGAAATCTTCTGGCTTTTTCTAAAGAGTATCTTAGTTTTGTTTTTAATTCATTCATATAGTTCTCTTAGTTGTATATAAGATTTGTATTTGTTATTTCTTCGCTGGGCATATACGGCAATTTTCCGTATATTAGTTCGAAAGGGGTGTATTGAGTTTCTATATGGGCGGTTGTGTTATATGCGAAGGTGTAGTATGGTATCCATTTGTCCCAATCATTATTTGTTGCAAATGCCAAAAGGTATTCATTAGGAACTCTGTGATCTCTTTCAACTGTGCCTAAGGTTTCGTGGTGGTGGGGGGTTGAGAACTTTTGTTCGATATTTAATAACAGACAAATTTCTTTTATTAATTCATTATTGAATTCTGTTCCTCTGTCAGATTTTAATATTTTGAATTGCCCGTATTTGAGTATTACCTCTTCTGTGAAAATTTTGGCAATTGATTTTGCGCTTTTGTCTACAATAGGATGTGCGATTATGTATTTTGTTAATTCGCACTGTATTGTTAATATGTATCGGAAGTTGTTGGATGGTTTTATTGGTCCTACTGTATCTATACATAGTGTTTCAAAGGATGTGGATGGTGTATCTGTAATTGTGAGAGGTTCTTTTGTGTGTTTTGTTTGTTTGCTTGTTTGGCAAATGGGGCATTGTTTTATATAATTTTTTATCATCTTGAACATATTACGCCAGATATATTTTTGGCTTAATTTTTGGAAAGTTTTTCTCATTCCGAAATGTCCTGAGTGTGGACAAGTGTGGTATTCTTTTATTAGTTTGCACTTTTCATTATCATCGTATATTCTTTTTCTTTCTTTGTATATTTACGCGGTTTCTTTTAATGTTGTTGAATTTTTCTTTTAATATCTCTTTGTATATGTATTTAAATATATCGTCTTGTAGACTTAATGCATAGTCTAAGAAGTTTAACTTGTTTAGTTTTGATGTCAATTTTTCCAGTTTGGTTCTTTAATATTTTCGATTATCATATCTTTTATACCGCTTTCGAATTTAAATTCTAACTTTCTTGTGTTCTTAATATCATTTATTGATGTGCATTCCCACATATTTAATTGTTCATTGCTTGTATTTTCTTTTGTCGATTTGCTTCTGGTTATGACTAAAGTCTTTTTTATTCGTTCCTGGTCTTCTTCTCTGGATATTGGAATCATCTCTTTTAATATATCAGAATCTATGTTTATCCTCGATAAGACGGCAGCGTTAGTGTTGCTTGATCCTTTCTTATAAATTATGTTGAAATCGTAGCCCGATAATTCTATTCTTATTCTGGTTAGTTTTGAAGTGGGGTTTTTATGGGAGAATAGTGATACTAATGATCTGTGATCAGTTATCACTGTGAATTTTTTGCCGAATAAGTATGGTCTGAAATGTGTTATTCCAAAGTGGATTGCGAGTAGTTCTTTTTCTATAATTGGTTTGTTTTTCTCGTGTTTGTTAAGGGATTTGCTTGCGTATGCGATAGGTAAGTCTTGACCTATTTCTCCTTGTGATAGTACTGGTCCTAAGGCGTAATTTGATGCATCGGTTGTTAAAATGAAAGGTTTATCGAAATTTGGATATTGTAATATGGGTGGGGACATTAGTTTGTTCTTGAGTTGTAGGTATGCTTGATTACATTGGTTTGTCCATTCGAAGTCTTTTCCTTTTTTGAGTAGGTCGTTTAGTGGTTGTGCTATGTTGGCAAAATCTTTTATAAATTTCCTGTAATAGTTGCAAAATGCTACGAATCTTCTTATTTCTTCTGTGTTTTTGGGTTGGGGGTAGTTTTTTATTGTTTCATATTTAGCGGGATCCGGATGTTATGAGGTCTCCTAACTAGGTTACTTCTGGTTGTAGGAAGTTGCATTTGGATCGATTTAGTTTTAGGTTGTATTTCTTAAG
>KK499979.1:28854-85763 GCA_000688715.1 Glossina pallidipes
TCTACGTATAAAAATGCTTCGGTGTCTAGTCCTGATAAAGCTATGGTTAGCATTCTTTGAAAATTGTTGGATGAAATTTTTAGTCCGAAAGGAAGTCTCGTATATTGATAGTGTCGTTTGGTGTTGAGAAGCCGGTTAAAGGTCGCGAGTTTTTGTTAAGTTTTATTTGATGAAATGAGTTTGTCATGTCCAAAGTGGAACAATATTTAGCTCGTCCTAGTCTATCTAAGATGTCGTCTAATCTTGTGAGGGGGAATTTGTCGTTTATTATTTTCTCGTTTAGTTTTCCGTAGTCAACTACTAGTCGCCATTTCTTGATGTGTGTCTGATTTTTTTTGGGTACTAGTAAGAGTGGTGAGTTACAGGGGCCAACTGAGGGTTCTATAATGTTTTGTTGTAATAAATCTTTTACCTGAGTATGCATGGTGTCAGTTTGTGTGTGGGGTAATTTATAGTTTTTTATGTATACTGGTGTATTGTCGTTTGTTTCTATGCTTTGTGTATAAAAATTATTTGCCGTTAGTGGTTCATTTTCTAGAGGGAACACTGTTTGAAATTTTTTGAAAATTTTTATGAGTTCTTGTTTTTGAGAGTTGTTGACGGTGTCTAATTTTATGGATTGTAATATTTTTTGGAATCGTTGTTCATTATATTGGGTGTGTATATTGGTGTTTTGTATAATTTGGTAGGTATGGAGTGGTTCGGTGTTGATATCTAGGTGTTGTATTGTAATTTCTTTATCTAAAGTATTTAGTATTTTAATGTGTTTTTGTCCGTTTTTTGGTATTATTGAATTGGGTAAAAATATTCCTTTTTCTATTTCTTTATTTAGTACTAGAGCATCGTTGTCTGTTTTGATGTCTATGGGGAATATAACTTCGCATCTTGGGGGAAGAAATATATTGCCTTTATTAAGTATTTCATCGTATATAGGGAGCTGAATTTGGTCATCATGTGTATTAATCGTAAGAGAGAAATTTTCATAATTTATGTTGCAAGCATACTTGTGTAGGAAATGTCTTCCTATGATTTCATCGGTTTTTATGTGGAATTCTGGTCTACCAGTTGTATTTTATGTTGAGTGATTCCGTTTCCTAGATTTGTATTTAAATGTGTAGTTCCCAATGTTTCTATATGTTCGTTGGTTATTCCTCTGCATATAATATGCACATTCTGAGTTATTTAGCGGGTAATGTTCCAAAAGGTGCGCTTTGCAGAGGCTGATGTCTGCTCCTGTGTCTAGTAGAAATGATAATTCTGTTTTTGTTGCACCTTTCAGATCTAGTAATATATAGTTAGACAGTTTTGAGAGGGAGAAGATATGGGAGTTGGTTTGTTTTGGATATTCAGTGGATGCCTGATTTAAGTGTTTTGTCCCGAATTCAGGGGCATCGTCAAGGAATGCGGGTGGAATCCGTTTCCCTGGTCTTCTATTGAGTGTACGCGGTTGTTTTGGTTGTTGTTTCTTTGATTTCTGTTGTTATAAGTATTTTGATTTCGATAGTTGAAATTTCTGCTATTGTTATTGTTAGTGGTATTGGAATTATTATTATTATTTCCATTAAAATTGTTGTTATTATTACAATTCTTGTTGTGGTTATTGTGTTTTTGGTTGTTTCTATTTGAGTTATTGTTGTAATACTGATTTCTGCTGTTTTGGTTAGTGTAGGAGTTGTGGTTGGGGCGATTGAACGAATTTTTGTTTTGGTAATTAATTCTCATTACTAGCGAGTTTGTTTGGTTCGCACTTTCATATTGTAGCGCAATATTAATTGCTTCGGAAAAGGTTTTTGGTTGGGCCGCAAAGATAGTCGGTTTAATGCAGTCGTCGAGACCGTTTTTGAATATGGTTAAGGCGTATGTATCGTTCATACTGGTAATAACGGATTTTTGTTCATTAGTGGGGTTGGGGCCTAGTTCTTTGATTTGGAGGTAATTTAGATCTGCTAATATGTTTAAAATTTTGTCTTTGAAACCTGTGATAGTGCCTTTCTGTGTTGTTTGACTTAATAGTGAGTGTAGTTGAGGTATTTTTTGACTTGATTTAAATCTCTTTTCAAGTTTGCTTTTTAAATCTTGTAGTGTTGTAGGGATATCATTTGCAAGGGCAGTTTGGACGTTTGGGGATAGTTTGCAATAAAAGGTATATTCTATTAGTTGTGGTTTGGCTTCTTCTTTTAAAGTTCTGTGAATTATTTCAACAACTTTTATGAAGCAGTTGATATCTTTGTAATTGCCAGTAAAAGTGGATATGGATTTGGAGGCTGTTTCTAGGTTAAAGTCCATTTTTGATTGTATTATATTATCTGTTTTGCTGGGGATTATGTCTTCTAGCGATTCTTTGGTTTTTTCAGCTTCTAATAATTCTTTTGCAATTTGATATTTCTTTTTAAATGTTTCCACCTTATTTGGCAAATTCGGTTGCTCTGGTTTCGTACCTTCTATTATAGTACGAACTCTAGTTCTGTAGTTTCCTAACTCTTCTAGTTTGCTTTCAATAGTTTCTTTTTTATAAGTTTTAGTTCCTAGTTTTTTAAGGTTGGAAATTATCCTATCTATAGAGGTATTGATTTCATCTATTCTTTCCATGAAAAATTTTCTTCTGAATTTAAGTTTTCAATGTTTTGTTTATATATTTGGTTTATTTATTAATTTTAATAGTTCTATATTTTTAATTTTTCTATATTTTCCAATATTATATTTGGTTTTTTTTTGTTTTTCCTCTCTTCAAACCATGCTTCTATCGTGTCAATTTCCCTCCAATATTGAGCGGAGGTGTTCCATGGTATTGGGTGTCGTACCGCGTTTTTTAGGGAACCCAGGCGGTTACGGTATTTGATATGTTTCCCTCCTCTTTTCTTTTGGGTGGGGATTTGAGTTAATTGCTGCTCTTTGGCGGCGAGTTGCCGTGCCTTGTACTGCTCGATGGTCAGCTTTTTCGGGCCCTCTGATGGCATTTTTTTGTTGTATCGAAATTGGCGGTGGCAGGGTTTGTTGTGAAACTGTTTTGGCTGCCTTGAAAAAACTTTTGGTTGCCCTTTAGGATGTTTAGAATTTTGGCTGCCTTAAAAAAATTTCGACCACAGGATCGGTCGCAGGATCGCCATGTGATAGAATATTGTTAAGGGTGGAATTAGCGCAATACTTTATTTGGAAGGATTCCCTATGAATCCTTCCAGGTACGGCAGGATCGATCGCATTTGTTCTTAATTGATTGATTGCTACCTGCTCGGCTTCAGTACGCCAAGTCTCTCCGTCTCTATGATTGCCAATATGACTCGGCAAGAGACGGTCCCTATGCTATGTTGTTAGAAGGCGGGTTGAACGCCTGGAATATTAGCGAGCAAAAACGCTTAGGTTTTGAGTTGCATGAATCAACTGGTTTACTTTATTTTTCTTACCTGCTTTTACAATAAATTTTACAATTGTTTATATAATGAAAAGGATTTAAAAATAGAGCACGTCAGTTCTAATAAATTTGTGGCTGTAGATTTATTTTTTGTGAAGCCATGCTGGCAATCAGTCAAAATCATGGATAAACACGGTTTTAGTTTATTAACTATAAGTGATTCCAATAGCTTCGGTGGTACACTTAGTTTAGCAATCCCACGATAATTCTTAATGTTTCCTCTAGAACCCTTTTTATATAAAGGAATAATAAAACTACTCTTCCAAATAGTGAGAAAATAACCGCATCTAATGCAATTATTAAATATACTGATTAATGGAAGATAAATAAAATTACTGCAAGTATGAACATTGCAAGCGGGAATCAAATCTGGGCCGGCTAAGTTTTAAGCTAAGTTTTACATTTCGCAGAGCATCGAAAACATCAGCTTCTGTAAAAGTAATAGGTGGAAAATGATCAAAGAAATTAATAATATAAGGATATTTCTCATATGTCAAACTATTAGCCGAATACGTTTTTTCAAAAAAATTTGCAAGGAAATTACTAATAACAGACAGATCCGTTGATTCAACGTTTTCATACCTCATTACAGATGGAAATCCATTATTCTAAGTTCCAGTGGAAGCTACTCAGAATATTATGAAGTTTATTATAATTGGTTTTCCTAAATATATATCTTTTATTGCAAGTCTTATTAAGGACTTGCATAGTTTGCAGATTGCCTAAATTTATCCCCAATGTAGGATGATGTATGTCTTCAGGCAAAATATACGGATCAACACGAGTTACACTTATGTTTGAGTAGTTAAAAAAAATTAAATTTAAAAGTCTACCATTATTATTAAGAATTGAGTTATTTTGGAATAGACATAACTCGTAAAGTTCTTCAAAAAAGTCAGTGTATAGCAAGGGGTAAGAAACAGGAGTGTAATAACCAAGGTCCTCGTCACAGCACCACGATACAAACGGTAAATTAAAATCTCCTAAAACCAAAATTTTGTCTGAAGATTTTAGATCATTCATCACGAATTTTAACAGTTGTAAATGTTTCAAGTAAATAAAAATATCAGACATTGGAGGGATATAAGAACAGGCTATATACAACGTTACAGCTTTTAAGAACTATTTTTACGCAAATAAATTCTGCATCAGCAGTCACAGGAAAACTGACTATTGACGATGCGCAACAATTAGCGACAGCAATTAATACACGGCCACCTAATCTTTCGATTCTATCATGTCTATGCACTTGAAATCTAGAACTAAATATTTCAGAGTCGTTAATATCAGTTTCAAGCCACGTTTCGGTAGACACCACTACGTGATTGTCAGTCCCAACTGAACTAAGAAAAGCCGACTGTAATTTTGTGTTTAAACCACGAACGTTTTGATATAATATTAGCAAATCTAGTTTTTTGAAAACACAGAACGTTCATCCAGATTAGCAGGAGATCTGGTCTTTTTACGAATCGCCAACTCTTTAACAAAAGTATTTTCCGGCCAGAAACTTTTTTTAATAAGGTTCTCGAACATCACAGCAGGTGCTAATATTTTAAAAGAAAAATTGTCACGTTTGTGAGAAACATTAAACTTAAAAACACTGACCATTGATGGATCCGAAATAGTAAGCTTACATTGATGTATTTCAAACCTTTCTCAGTCGTAGTATCCGAAGATAATCTAAAAATAGATTTACGCGCAGGTATTGCAACCGAATCATGATTGCATAGCCCATCCGCCCCCTCGGTCCCTGACGAATCAACTATTCTAACATTAGACTGAGCCACAGGGACTAGAGGCACCGGGGAAATGGAAATTGGAACGTCCAGAGGCGTCCTCTACACATCTGAACTAGGACTATTTACAACCACTTCCGGTATATTATTCAATTTATTATTCAAGTTCAAATTAGGAACCGAATAAACAGGAGTACAAATAGAAGCCTCAACCGATGCTTTACCCGCACAATCAGTTGACAGTTTTTCAGTCGTTACGTCGACAGAAACTATTGAAGAAGCAGGCGACGCACGAACATTGTGAGGTAACAATTCAGGCTGTTCGAGGTATTTGCATTTAGAAAAGTTATCTTCAATCATAGCCAGCTTCTTTAAACAATCATTCATTATTAATTTTACTTCTTTAAAGCCATTACGTGTTTGCATAATTACCTTAAACACATTAACATCCATATCGCGACAATTAGGGAAAGTCCATCGCAGCCCATATGTACTGAAATTAATATAATCAAATTGCTTTCCTTTAAATCCAGCGCATTTCTCTTTGACATGTCCTGGGATCATTGTATTTTCAATTTACTGTAGGTGCAGCAATTCGTCTTCGAACCAGTTTTCTAATTGAGTGATTTTTTCACACTATTTTGAGAGGTGAGCCAAGAACGGTCTAAATGATGTGATCTTTGAGGTATTTAAGACGTCTACTTTGTTAAAATTTTCTTTCTGCCTTTTTTTTCAATTATCTTGAAGTTTGTTATTGCTTCGAGTTCTTTTTTTCGTTCAGTGTTCTTCAATACTGAATTCCTTAGGACCTTGCATTAATTGCCGTGTGAAAAGTTTGGCAAAGTTATTATGTGTATAATTTGATTGTATGTGACTAGAATAAATTTTAGCTGAACAGAATCAGTCGCGGCCTTTTAAAGAGACTTCACGTAAATTAGGAACATTGGTTGGTATTAGGAATGTGGATGTTGAATATGATAACAAAAATGGGTTGGAAATCTACTAATGTTGTCTTAATAAAATTACAACACACTTAATTTTGAATACGGTTTTATTGTATAAGTTTTATCTACATGCATATAGCAAATACTAATGGAAAAATGTACAACAAAATCTTACATTAAAATTTTATTTTTTCTTAGTGCATATTATTTTTCCGAGCATGACGTATGCTTTTTGTCAAATTGCGTGACCAACGCACCATATTAAGCAATATGGTGGCATATCACCAGCATAGCCTATCACAGGATTGGAAAGCGAGGAATTTATTTGCAACGAACTTAACTGATTTATTTTATTATATTTTCTTTTTGATTGTTCTATTTATTTACGGGAATATGAGAAGATACTAGAAGGGCGTATCTTCAATCGTGTTTATAGGATTGCTAACCGAAGAGGAAATATGCTCAATGGAATTAGTGGACGTAGCGAAAATTGGCGCAAAAACAGGCTTCCATATCGAATCATTTACATTCTGAACTCTTATATTTTCCCAATCAAGACATTATTTCTTTTTGGAGATGATTCAAACTCATTAAGCGCTGACTCTAAACGAACGGAATCACTCATGAGGTCTCGTGCCTGTATCCGCTGCTACCGGCAGCTGACTTTCTTTGGTTTTGGCTTGTTGTGGTTGTTTTGTAGCAAACCGGGCCGGAAAAGAAATTTTAGATTAGTCCGCCGAAAATGGGGGGTGGGTGGAGTCAAGAGCAAAATTTTCCCTACAGAACTTTTATAAAATTTTTGGGTGTGAATGTGAAAAAGCAAGTGTATGGATTGACTCAATTCACCTCATTAACATCAAAACAATACAAACTTATTCCATAAACATTACAATTATATAACTAAATAATATAAATTATTGACAGAATCTTTTAATTTTTAATAAATAAAAACTTCTAATTAATAAAGTCAAAATAAAACTCACCCATAAAGGTTTCGATGTGTGGACCATCAACGAATGTTCATTCGCTACTTATGTTACACTAAAAGAAATTTATAACAAAATTTTTGAGCAACAAAAGAATAGAATGAAAAATTAAACAATCACAATATTCCGCTTGGCTGCGACCTCCACAGAGTTTCAGCCATGCATTGAATTTGGGTTGATAGTCTACTAAAGTCTTCCCATAAGATGAAAGCAGTCGATAAATTCAGCTGCTCACTAACAAATTCGCACAATAACTTTAGCATTCAATACTTATTTGTAATGGCGCTAAACTAATTACTCGCACAAAAATGGTTCGTAGCAATATATAGCCGTACATTAATTTCGCTGGATATTTATGTTCACCTCTCATTTGCAAAATCAGAATCAAATATTCCTTTGGGACTTTTCATTTTATTCTCAAAATTATTTTTTTTATCGTTCAAGAAGAAATTTAAATTCTCATACTTTGTTCGATATTTTTTTGTTTCTTTTCGATATAAAAACTTATTTGAAGTTTTTCCAAGAAAAATAAAATTGTTGTAAATTTGAAAAAAAAAACATTCCAAAAAAAATATTTTTCTTTTTTTTTTTACCCTTCTTATTCACCTGATAACCAGAAATCCAATAATTCAATTTCCAAAAAAAAATTTTTTCATTCAAAGTCAACATTTTTTTAAATTTTTTTTCCAAAAGACTCGCTTACTCGTTTTTGTACAGGTTTCGAATTTGAGCCGTTGAAGTACGCTGGCGCTAGGGTTGACCCGACTGGGTTGTGTGGAGTGCCACGGTTTGCCAACTTCATTTTTTTTTCTGTATCGCTGCCCGAGGCTAAAGTTGGCCTTGTGACGAAATTATATAAATTTAGACCAACGCAGTGCAGACTACCTATAAGATTTATTGCAATTGTAACTGTAGGTAGTTGTTAACTTCAACCACTGTTGGCATGCCTGAGATATTGGTATGCCTGGAATATGAGCATCCATTGAGCGGCCACGGAGTTTTAGCCAAAACCATTTATTGTGTTAAAAACGTTTTTCTGTTGGCAGAAAATGGTCTCAGTCTCAGAGTATATCTGTATATGTAACACTTACAAGCAAATAAATGCACCTAATGAAAATCTAAAATTATATATCGATTTAAATACGTCCTTATCCTAGATCGTCTTTTGGCCATATTGGTATTGTCATTGTTCTCGAGCATTTGCCGAACTTTCACTTTCTCGAACTAATTAAAGAGCTTAATGCTTAAAATATTGTTGTTGCATTTCTCGAGCCATTACTTTGGCCAGCAATATGACAAAAGAAAAGTGACCGCTCAAATATATTTTATTCCTTTTCTTTAACACTTAATGTAACAAACTTAAAAATGTTAATGTTAAAAAGCAGTTTTTATATTTTCTTGCCATCAATGTTCTTATCGCAAGCACAACTTTGCAAAGATCGCAAAGTTCAAGTTTTCATGTTCATGTTAAGCAAATATAGGATAAAATACAAAGAAATATTGTAGCTTAGATTAAGTTTTCAACATTTCTCTCAGTTTGAAAACATTTTGTGTCTTTTTGGTTTAATTCGATTACAGATAAAAATAAAATTCGAATAAATGAAATTTATTCGCTTCTTTTAACTACTTGGCGGTATACATCACGTGCAACAACCACGCATCCAACTCGTCCAACTCACTTTATCGTTCCTCTCCTTTCATTTTTCTTCTTTTTTAATCAAGCGTGCCCTTGATGAAGTAACCATAAAAATATAAACAACCATGGATACGATTCTCTTTTTTTAATTATTTCCAAATATGGAACGCCTTTACATAATACTATATATAAAAATTAAACTTAACGTTACAACTGCTGCGTGGATTAACTTGACCATTTTAAATTTTCGATCTTCAAAAAATGTTTATAAAACATGTTAAGTTCGAAAAATTTATGGTAAATTTTATTTACAATAGAAGTCATTTAAAATGCCTGCAATCGATTTTCTCTACGTAGTCTAGTCTTTGGGATATCAACAAGATATATAATCTTTTACTGTAAAACACACACAGCACCCTGTTCCCCCAATTTCAAATAAATTGGAAATAAATTGCAAATAAATATCTATTGCGTGAAGCGTGGTCGCAAAGCAAAGCAAAGTGATCGCAATCATTTTGAAACCGAACATTTATTCTCCAGGTTGTCTCAGTTCTTAATCAATCAAGGTTTTCGCCAAACTCCATCGTCCTATCTCCATTTTTGCGACTGTGGAAATTCAATAAAGATTGTTATTGACCCATTTTGCAAAACGTCGTTAGTTTTAGTGTTAACAATAACTGCTAGAGTTTTAAATTTGAAATAAATCGTCTTTATTTCTTCTTCGTGCATGCTTAGATAATTAATTCGTAGGAACGGTGAGACTTTACCTACCTACTTAAACATTAAAATGCAAAAACTTTTCTCTTTGTATTTGAAGAGCAGAAGTGACATAGAGAATAGGGAATTGTTTACCGTTTATATGAATTCAAACTAAAGATTTTCTAATATTTATGCTTACTTGATGATTCATTCAGTGCAATTTTCACTGCAAAAAGCACATAATATAACAAAAAAATCATATTAGAAGTGTCTGGATACCTAACCGACAACAAAAGCTTAATCTGTGATTGGCTATTATCGGCATTATGGCAGCGAAGAAGCAAGAAACGCAAACATAAATACAAACTGTACAGTTGTTATTAATATTTTCTTCGGGTTATTCGGGGTATTTCATTCAGTTTTGACTGCAACAACGAAGTGACAACTTACTGCCCATCTACTTAACAAGAAGATATTCTTTTGCTAGCTTACAAAGAGACCTAAATCACTAATTAGCAGTTTACCGCGAATTGCTAAAATTGCAGGCATACATATGAGCCGTTTTTTTTTCTTTCTTGAAAGTGGTGTAAGTGTATTTTATTTTATATTTAAGGTTTTGTTGCACTTGAATAGTTTGAAAAATATGGATATATGTTATTATACTAGTTTTGTATTTTTTAAATAGTAAATTGATTTAAATTTATAATGTAATCATGTTTTAAATGTGATTAACAAAAATTTATATTTTTAAGGGCTTCAAAAGGACTTAGACCAGTTTTCAAAGTCAGCAAAAAGTAAAAATCTTGCATTTAGAAAATATTAACTACGGGATCTCAATTGAAACAAACCAACTTCTTTCCATGAAATTTTTGCTAAATACTTCAACAATAAAAAAAATAGCAAAATAAAAAGGCTTCATTTCAGCATTTACTTGAACTTTTTTCATTACAATCAAGTTTTTGAAAATAGTCATGATGTGTTGGAGGGATATATATGGAGGGTAATAAATCAATTATATCTGTAATTTTTTCAAATGCGATGGGTCTGGAATGATGATATAAATGAAAATGGTTAGTACCACATTTTCAAAGTTCTGCCGTCTTCCCCGTGAGAGCAATAAATTGAGTGATTTAAAATTCTCTTTCTCACTAAATGAAGTTTTATAGAACATTGTATGTGGTTTGCTTTTCCAACATATCCTCGTCCAATTTACTTCTTCACCATTGATATTTTTTCGGCGTCTCAGAATTGAAGAAAACCCTTCTAAGGGTTTCGAAAAACAACATCAGTTTGTTTCAATTCATGCAAGATAAACTTTTTTTACTTTCGGCATTGCTTTATGATAGTATGGTAGTATAACAGTCTTTATGGACATACCATAAATCTCTTTTTCTTATAGTACTCTCGATAGTTCCAAAATCGCCATCATTTGGTGGATAAGAGTGCCCAAAATATAAAAATTGACGGTCGATCATTTCTACACCGTTCTTAGGGGACTGTTGTAACGGGTGTCATTTGTAGCTGGGGTTTCGCTCAGGGCTGTCCAGCGATCCGTTCCAAGAAAATTTGTTCGTGGAAATGAGGGAAACTTCGGATTTTGATATTTGATTAAGTATATATTTATGAAACCAAAGGAGCGTACAGAATTTCCTTATTTGCAACGTATCTTCGTGGTGAAAGAAAGAAACCAACATGCGTGGTGTGGGTAGCGTAGCTTTTTCTTTATCTAGGGAGTATAGCTCGCGTATGACTGTTAGTTGAACTGCTGCTGAACAAGTAAAAGAAAGATTCCTGCTTGCGCGCTGCTTTTATAGCTGTTGGCTGCCGCACCAACGCGTTGACATTCAAAGCTTTCACCATGAGGTGTCTTTGCGTAGGAGAATAATTTACTGAATGCTATATTTATATATACAGCGTTGCATTATAACTACGCGTGCAAATAACAATCCTACCGTTTTTAATACAAAGACTTAAATTTTAGCTTAATCAGTTAGTTAATTTTTATTATTTTATTATTCTATTAATAAACCTTCTCGTGGTTAAGGAAGCCTACTTCCTTACACTGTGAACAATTTTAAGCCAATTAAAGCCAATTTCAAATTTGTTGTAGCGTGATTACATTTTCTAAATGCTTCGATAATTTCGTCTCATGCGTACATAATCATAATGAAAGTTATGGAATCGTGCATTTAAAATGTACATATTACGTTTATAATATACAATGGACACCGACAATTTTGAGTAGGGTAATGCCTTCTGCCAGTCAAAAGAAAAAGCGAAACATCTATCTGGATTTTGTGATGTCAAAATCTTATCTTCTTGCAAATGTGAAAATGTAATTTGGATTCTTTCTTAAAAACTCTCCTATACGTAATTTCTTTTACAGGATAAAGACCTCTTTCGTCACACTTGTCTAAATATAACTTGTAGATTCGCTTGATGTTTAATTCAGAGTGTAAATATCTTCGTTTAGGGTTATGAGATCGTGTATAATGGCTTTCACGCTGCGGAGAGCTTTGAACTCCTTTATATAAGTTAGGTGGCCATCTGAAGTCTTTCTAGACGATCCTCGCATCCGGCCGCGCTTATCTATTTCATCATCTTTAGATTTTAAAACACGATCTAATCGGTCTATTGATATTTTAAAAGTATTTACAAAAAACCCAAGTTTTTTCAGCTGGGGCAGATAAATTATATTTATATACACATATTCTTTGTGCTCCTTTCAAGTTTCTTTGGCATCTTCTTTTTATATTACACTATTGAGCAGCTTTCAAGAGAAATACATTGTGCTTGTTAAAATCTGGCAGGTTCCAAAAAATTTCGAAATTGTTTCACCAACGGTCAGTTTCACCAACAAGTGTTCTACAATTTTTTGAACAAACGCACTCTATATTTTCAAATTTTTTGGTTAGAACTATTTTACCTGTATTTATGCAATATGTTTCTGTTTTTTTGCGTATTTATATTATTGTTCTCTTTCGTAGAATTTGACGCGTGGTTATCTGAAGAAACATTGTCATCTATACTCAACGTGGGTTGTATGATTCTCTTCCTTTTAAAATGTTTATTTAAATAATAATTATTTTTGTCAGAGTTGCTTTCAGCATCTGATTTTAGGGTTCTTTTTTTGTTTATATTCAGCAGGATGATTTCTATAAAGGAGGGGGAATAATACACTATTAAAATGAATTAAAATGTGAGACGACATGTCAATATGACAATATAAGATTTTTTTCTGTAAAGACTCATCTGAATCACCTGAATATAATATGAAATGCACACTTATTACCACCTTAGCACTTAATACTATTAAATTTTTTCAATACGTCTCACTATCTTCAAAATAAGTGAACAAATACGACACATTACTATATTTCATAGAGTGACTTTATATTCTATAATAAACGGGGGGAAACCGAAATTCCGGGAAACTAAAAAAATGTTTATGCGATTTACAATGTTTCCACACTTACAAAAATACACTAAAAAAATAATGTAGTTCAACTTTGTACTAAATAGTAGTATATCTTTGAGGAAAGTGAACTTACACCATTTTCAATGTAATTACATTTGTAACTTTATTAACTACGAAAATTTTAACGGATTTTTTTGGAAAAAGTTTATAAACAAAAAATTCATAGTAAATTGTACTCATTTTTATCATTAAATAATTTTTTATCAAAATGGACTTATACCGCTTTCATATAGCGATATGCCGCTCATATGTCAGCAATCGGGGATCAGCAAGAAATGTTTTTTTCAAAGTTTCAAAGTTATTAGATAGGTCTAACTTGTTCGCAAAGTCTGAAGTTCAATGACATAAATTGTTTTTAAACCTTCACTAACGATTGTTTATTCGTTATTGCTTTTGTCTTTATTACCGACTGTACCTGAATGAGTAGACCTTATTGATTGTCTCCGTATTATTGAAAAGTCCTCGTCATATGTTATCAACAGTATTTGCATAATAATCGCAGCAAAAATCACAATTTTTATTAGATTGATGAGAATAATAACACAAGTATTAGGAATGCATCAGCGATGTATGTATCATATTTCAATTCTCTCGCACATACATATTTTACACATACCTTTGCTCATGTATATTTATGCTTGGTATTGTTATTGTTGTTTTCTCATTAATGTGTATTGTAATCAAATTCAGTCGAACTAGCTGTAAATTATTGGCAGAGTGTCCTATCATAGAGGCCAGCACAGGACTTTTAATAAATGAAGCCCAGCTGTTGCTCTTTAGTAAGCCAAATTTTGCAACTTCGTTATTATGCCAATATGCATCAGCTAGAAGCGCCTCTAGTGTAATGTAAGTTGACATATGTGAGAAGAGGAGAACCGCATAAGACAAAGAGAGAAGGTTTTAGTGAACTTACAAGAGTCGTGTGTAATCTTCTTGGCGGTCAACAGCCAAGACCATCACTCGTTACTCTGCCAAAGCATATTCGGCGAGAGAGCGTCACTCACTGTTTAAGTTGAATAAAAATCTTGATTTTTGTCGTCATATTCCAAGACAAGTTCGACGATGCAAACTCAAAAGTTAAATTCATTCTTTATTAAATTCATTCCTTATTAAAAGTAAAAGCTAGGCTAAAAATTTAGCCTAAGTTTGCTTACAGTTACTTCTTTAGTTGTTTGTGGTTTAAATAAAGTTATGCTGACTCCAGCATATACTATATATGAGCCGTTTGGCGTAATGCTGCGCTTTCACTGAAAATGCAATTCATCATTTTCGCGAGCGTGCCGTAGCGTACACAAGATAACATACAGCGAATGTACCGCTGCATTTGCTCCCGTGGTTAAGAATGATCTTTTCTTTATTCACTTGCCCTTGTTTATACCTATTTTCTAGCTTATTAATTTTCTACTTCAGTTTATGAATAAAGCTATTTAATGCTATGACCAGCATAATTAACAATGGGGGTGCTTAGCGTCGAATTGCATTTGTTTACAATTTGTTTATTATTAAGAAATGCAATTTGAAGCGTTGTGAAGTTTGTCACACTTTGTTGTTTTTTTGTTGTACTTTCTTATCAAATTTTTGTTTACAATTTCGGTTTAAGACACACTTCAAGTGGACGCACATCTGCAACTATAGCCAGTCACACTACAATATATTGAAATACTAGGACTCTCAATCACTCACGTTTAATGCCGTGGCCTGACTGGCCAAGAAAACCTCTCTTTTGCCACGTGCTTCTTGTGTGACCAAAATAATAATAAAAAAAAATATTGTCAGCAAACGTGAAAAACGAATAACGATTTTACGCATTGGTGGCGGTTGAAAAAAAATTCATTTATACAATCGATACTGGTAATGGCGTCCCAACAATGAATATGCAACATACAATGAACCTCATACGTTGATTAATTTGTTCATTTTCATCACCCTTGAAATAAATATGCGAAAGTTGACTATCGTCGTTTAGTAACGACAAATGGTAAGCTTGCCCTCAAGTTTTGGTTAAGAGGTATGGTTACGTTTGAACGAAACGAGCTCATTTAAAAATTTCAATAATATTTAAGTACATTGTTCAAGGAGGTGCATTCGAAATGCCTATACAGAGAGTTACAAATAAAAAAATACATGTTCTTTAATCCATCCATTAAGGATCAACGTACGGACAAAACCTACTTACTGGGCGGGCTGATTTTACCGTGCCCCACCTACAGCCTCCACCGTCTCATGACTTTCAATGAGACATCCCGAAGTTGAGTCCAACAACCCCTAAGCTATTTTCCTCTGTGTGAAAAACACTTTAATTCATTTTACGTTCTTTTTATATTTGCCTTTCAACAATAAAAAAAAAACATTAATAACCAAGTTTTTTGAACAAAATTTTACGTATAGAAAAACTCTTAACTTAACTTGAGGAAGTGACCTTTGCTGCTGAACGTTCAGGATTTATCGGTATAATATATATGAATTACCATATAATAAATACTATATATGGATCAAAATTACAAGGCATTTTTATTTGACTTAGCTATTTTTTGCGGCCTAGCCGGAGCTTCGGATTGTTGTCATTAATACCTTATAAATCGTCTTGCGCCACTCTCTCCTTTTATCGCAATAGGCTTATCGTTGAAACATCGAATATTAATTTCATGTATGTATATAGACTTATTTTTCTTGAACATGGTTGCGCGCAACCAAGATTACGATATGTAACAAATCGTCCGGCATTGCACGCCTAAGGCTTTAAAATTATTTCAATTTTGTAATTGTTGCAAATCATTTTTCTATGCCACCCTTTATAACATTGTCACTATTCTTACTTATATATACATTTTTAGATGTGATCGAAAGAAGCGAAAAAAGAACGATCGTTTTCTAAGCACTCATTTACTTTCTTTATGCTTTTACGTAACACTGTGTAAGCAGATTCAATATGTCATGTTCGAAAGTGAATCTTTCATTTTATAAATTACTCTACTTTCTCTCTTCATCATTTTTCCTTTCCTTGTCGAGCGTGCCAATTATTTTTCTTAATCGTCTCTTCTCGTCGATATATTTACCAATCCCACTTTCTACAATACTATAGGGTTGTATTTGTAGCTAATGTTACAAGGGGCATTCAAAATTTAAGTAATTTCACTTTGCCACCTGCACAACACAATCCTTGTGCTTTTATGTAACAGCTATATCTGTGTGTTCTCTCTGTCTGTCTAATTATCGAACTACTGACTTTATTATTTTATTGAGGGCTACTCTCAAGTGACACTTGAACGATATCGAAGGTATATGACCTAACTAGTTCGGGAGAAATGCGGAATTTTAAACTTTTGCCACACAGACACTCTACAAACAATTACAACTAAAAGAAATACAGTTGCTTTACGCTTATAGGAATAAACGAGCGAACACCTACTTACCGACAGGGCGGATCATAAGCCCTAGGCCATTCTGTATCCTACCCTACCTAAGGTCTCCTTCGGCCCATGATTTGCCCTGGGAGACCCCAAAGTTGGGTCCGACGACCCCTCTAATCTACCTTCCTCTTATATAACAAAAAAAAACTTACCACATTTTTAAATTTTCTTATTTTCCTTTCCTTTTAATTCATACCACTTTCAATAACCAGAACAATATTAATTTAAGGGAACGGATTAAATAATTTGTAAGCATATAAGTATGATTACTTAAATTGTCTTATGGACTAAACCAATTATATATATATACGTGTTATACACATTAGGTAAATATGCCAAAGAATCTGATATGCCGGTTTCGTGGAGATGATGAAGTCATTGATATTGTATATGGTGAAGATAATTATGTAGTTGATGACGTAACAATTACTAGAACTCGAAGTTGTTGTTGTTTATTAGTGGGGTCATCGTTAGCGGTTAGCCCAGTGGTCCTTACAAGAAATTTATTTTTATTCTTGGAGAGCACAACTGAATTGAAAACGGGGGTATAATAACTTTATCTTACCCGATGATCTCATTACACAACCGCTTGTTTTTTCTTTATTTCAAATAAACATTTTAGTTTGATTGTGATGGGTCCATTTCGTACCACACTCTAAAGTGAACTTATTAGCTACTCCTTCGAACCGAATTATATTTAACACAATAATGTGTATTTGGCTTTAAGAGTTCTTTAAACCTCGCTAACCGGAGCATACGCCTGCTTTCGAAAACGATCAGAATTCGAAGAGAGGGTCAAACTGAAACTGAACTTATAAGTCGTTTCGTTACCTATCCTCTGGCAACCAGTGTTGCAAATTAATCTTTTTAATCTTATTCGAACTAATATGTTTCGAATACGATCCAACCATCGCTGTCTCTTCAGTGACGGCCATAACTAATGGTACTTATACTACTCTTAGGCTCCTTACAAATGCGTACCATAATCTTAACGTAAGGTGAAGGATTAAAACGAGCTTCGACTTTGGTCCTTACACATCAGTTTCACTCTTTATTGGAATGCTATTCGGTTAAAAGTTTATATCTTTCTTGAACGAAGATTTCTTATCTCAATGAAATTGTGAAAGTGAACTTTCGTTTTCATTAGCCGCATTTACCCGAGATTGTCTATCTCTTGCGAAATCGTTTTTGCCGAAAATTTTCAGTCTCAGTTTGTCCGATTTTTAAACTCGTTGATGCAGTTTGTTGTGCACGCTATTTTTTATTTCGACTTGCACGTGGCCGTGCGTCGTCCAATCTTCTTGGTTTATTTCGACGCGACCTTTATTCTTGAGATCCAGTCGTTCGTATGTTTCGTTGTTGTCGAGTATTCCGACTTCGTGAATAAATATTTGGTAGTCCTTTTTCCGGAATTGTTCGCGGTTAATAATAACACAAAAGATATAATATATAAAAGTGAATGTGCATTGTGTAAACGTATCCATTGTAAAACATTCTTATGGATAGTGAAGCTAAAAAAAATAACAGCAATAGTCAAAAGTATTTTGTTAATAGATAGTTAAATATGTAGGAATATGATGACAATTCAAGAAAATATATTAAGCCTTCCCTTCCGTAAGTGATTTTTTCGCTAAGTAAACGCAGGCAAGTATTTTTACTGTAGTACCAACACACTCACACGCACATCTTTTTCAATACATCATTCTACCATCGTATATATTCAAACAGGCAAGTGCATACATAGCTTTGTGTAAAGCTAACTTAATGCGGCAATGCATCCGAATAAAAAGGGGGACCGGATCCCAAATGATGTACGCGGGATGCGTCCTCGCAACGTGCAAATGAATATATAATTCTAGTTATGTACGAATGAGTTAAAAATTAATTTACTTGACCTTTGTTTTTACACCTTAATTAAGAAGTCTTTTTTTACTTCTGGACCTCTCCCCTGTGTTAAGGGGAATCTTAGAAGTCGTGCACGTATTTTAAATCATTTTCTTTCACGAGTTCTTTGTAGATATTTACGCGTCGATAAAAACATTTCTGCTTCTGCAGTTGGGCCACTAGCAGACTTCGGTTAGGGTGTACAATTTTGTGATTAGCTTGAGCTTTTTTTTTTTGCATTTCATTGATTGAAAAAATTTGCCCGTTTGCACCAATTATTTACCAAAGAAAATCCACGTTATACTGGTTACTACTGTTACCAATTTATAAGAGAAAAGCGGATTTACGGACGTGGGTTATATACCGATTTTTAATGAAGTGAGCCAATTTGACTCATACCAGAAAATTGAAGTTTTTTGCAAAGAAAATGTGATTAAAAGTTCATTAAAACCATTTTTTACATATAAAGTGCGTTATTGAAATATTTTTCCCACAAACATTTCTATTACATTTAGCGCACAGGTTTTTACAATAGTATGAATGTGTGCCATTGGAATGGAGGTATTTTCGACTTCTTCTCCATATTTACTTCTTAGCTCTTCAGCCAATTGGAAAATAAAATCTTTTTTTGAAATATTTAATTGAGTGGGCTCTTTATACAGAATCCAAGCATTAATAGCTGCTAAATCTAAAATGTTATAGAAAACTTGCAGAGGCGATCTGCGTGAGCTTGCTTTAACGCTATATGTTCGGGCCACTTGGTCAAGTACATCCACGCCATACTTGGTGCTATTATAATAGTCGACTGTCTCTGGAATAATTTTTTATTTTTTCAATTGTTATTTTTTTATGTTTTGAACTTAGTAGTAAAACTTTTTCGTTAGGCTTGCTTCTATAAATGGTCAGATTTATAAAGTTTTGTAAAAAACTGTGTCATTTTATTTTTCTTATCTTCCGCAATTTTAGGTAATTTTTTCGGTTTGCACGTATAGTACCGACCAAAGTAGTTTTCTTTGCTAATAATTCTTTTGCAAGTGAAATGCTTGTAAAAAAATTATCTGTAGTAATATTTCGTCGACTACCTAAATATGGCTCTGCAAGCTCAGTTACAACAAATTCGCTCAAGGGAATGTTTGATCCTCGGGTTTCATCCTTTCCAAGGTATTTGCTTCTAACATCGGATGCCAGCCAAAATTTGACGCCAAATTAATCCGGCTTATTCGACATGTACTGTATAAATCGGCATCCAGCTTTAGTAGGGAACAATTGCTCATCGATTTTTATGTTTGCGTCAGGTTTGTAACAAGCCTCGCCATTCTCTATAAATTTATCCCATATTTTTGAATCAACGAAGTATTTCCATAAATTTATTGCTAGACATTGTCTGGGTAAAAAAAGCTGGACCCCACTTCGCAAGATCACAAATATGAAAACTTCAAATTGTTTGCCACATATGTTCTTCTAGTAAATAAAATTGCCCCAAAGATTTACATCGTGCCTTCGTCAATTATCAAATTGAAAGCGCTAGTTGTCGAACCACGCGTAATGTGCCTTTTACCATAGACAGTTGGACCAGAGTCGTCTTTGAATATAGTATAAACCGTTAATCTACCTACACTTCTACCTTTGTTCAATCTTTCCCATAAAGTCCTATAAACAGCTTTTTCTTCATCAAAAGACGTATCGATAGCGTCTAAATCACTTTCGGTTTCAAAATCAGAAATAAGAACCCTTTGCTAGGAGCTATATAACGAAGAGCTTCATCTTCCCTGCTTGAAAATTCAATTTTATAGACTTGCTCCTCTGATTCAATGTCGTGGTCAAATTTGTCTGTATCAACTGCATCCGAACCATTAACTGATTGGTCTTCTTGTATTTTGATTAGTTTTTTCAATAAAAGAATATTTTTCTGATTTTTTCCCATAATAGCAACCCTGGATAGATACCCACACGAAATAAATGTCAGTTGTAATACCTTTTACGGATAAATTACGTTTGTGGATCAAATTTTTGCAGCGGAGTACCGAAAAAAGTGACGATCTCACAAAAGTCACGTACGCGCAAATATTGTATGTAAGGAATGCAAAATGTAAAAACAAATTACGTACGACTCGATTGTTGCCCAGGCCTGATATGAGCAATAAATTTCATGTGTTATGCGATTAACTGTCTATGAGTCAAATTGGCTCACAACAAAAAAATAGGTATACCACATTCCCTAATGCGAAATGAAGGGGTCTGCGGGAAAGAGGACCCAACATTTACATAGATTTTATTAATTCACTAAGAACCAAAAAATAAATTCTAAAAAATTATTAAACATATATATGTGGATGCTTCAATTGCCAAATCGATTAACTTCATAAAACAAGAACTTGAGAAAAATGATAAAATATCAAATGTTGTTTTTTAAAATTCTTTTCAAATTAAAAATTTGAAAACACTGTGTACACCGTGTTATTGCAAACGCCTATTTGATTTGACGACATATAGAAAGTATAAGATGGAATATACTTGGAGTAATTGTTATTATTACTACAATTTTTTCGTGATTGGAGGAGTTAATCGATTTGGCAAGTGAAAGCAAATTATTAATACAAATTCAGTTTTTGAATTATTCTTTTATTACGGAAAAATGTCATTATATAATCATATTGTTACGGAAACCCCAAATCCAGTTTATTCCGGCTAAGTAATTTTCCCAAATAATAAATTCCTTAGAGAGGAAAAAACCAAATGCACATTTGCGACGCATCATGCAGCTGTCGGCCGATGGAAACGATTAGCGGAAAAGCAGAGAGGGATTAAAAATGAAGAATATTTGTGGAAGGGAGAGTTAGTAGAAAAAAGAATTTTGAGTTGAGCAGTCGAAAGTATTTGTACCAATATGTGTCATTAAAGAGTTTAGCACAAATGAATAATAACTATTCTGTTACTCGTGTTACGTAATATTACGAGTACTATTACTTTGTTTAAACTGCGTTATCATCATTAGCAGCGTTTGAGCTCCCAACCTACCGATTTGTCCTTAAAATTTTATAATACTCGTGTTTAGTAGGAGGAATAAATTTCAACAGGTCCATCATATCTTTCGTCTTTTCTCTTGTCACTGTTCTACTCTGTTGGATGCAGCAAAAACTGGGTCACATTTTTGAGACGTAGTAATCTACTTGCTACACTTTTTCGTATGTTTATGGCGCTAAATTCGATATCTTCGTGAAAGTCATACTTAAATTGTATCAGATGGGATTTCGACTTTTCTAATTTTATCCAGCGCATTTTGAGCCAATTTACTGGTATCCCTGTAACTGCTACCTTTCTATTATTGATAGAGTTTTCTAAAATTCTGGTAGAGAAAAAGTCCCGATGCCGTATTTGAACCACTTTCTTCTTTCACGTTTCTTTTTACAGATTTTTATTATATTGTTACGAAAATCCCAAATCCAGCTAATAGTACCGTCAAATAAGGGTGTTTTTACTTTGATAGAGTTGGTGGTTACGTCATTAGTTTGTAGCTTAGCCAGTTATTTTTTTAATGCTTTTATTTCATTTTTCACATCTTTTTCCTGGGCATTTATTCTGGCATCCAACTGGCCTATCGCATTATCGACTTTTTCTTCCAGCACATTTACTTTGCCTTCAAATTGCTGGTACGTTTCATCTATATATGTTTGCAGGATGAGTTGATTTTCCTGAACTATGTCGATCTTTTTCGTCGTCCCGTCAATTTTCGATTCTATCTGTTGATCTTATTGTTGCATTTGTCGCATAAACTGCATAACGACGGCGTTTGATACACTTGCACCATCTTCGCCTTTTTCTTCGCTGTGTTTTCGTCGGTTTGCTCCCTTCCCTCGATGTTATATTCAAATTCAAGTATGGACAGGACTTCTCCCTCTTTTTCGAGATGTTCGATCAGTCTTTGCTTTAATTCAGCTTTGCTACCGACTGTATGAAGGTTTCTTTTTCCCAGCTCCTGTTTGAACTGATCCACTTTGAGTTCTTCTAATTTCACCATTTCTCCTGGTTTCCAAGATCCCACTTCTGACACCAATTGTTACAATTTTCCGCTCCTCGATACGGTTCGTATCGCTAGACCGTGGATATTGAAAAAAAAAATGCACTTCAAAGTTTCATTAGGTTCCCAAATGTAGGATTATTTACAATTTATTATTTATTTTCTTGTTAACGATACTTTTTGACTCCTCAACACAACTATTATTATTCTTTACTTGAATGTTTTCTTACGACTCAATGTTCTCTTCCGACTAAAAACTGCCTTCCACAAATATCTTTGTGGGCAACAGTTTCACCTAAGGACAGTTCATGCTGCTCTGCGATGATTGCTTAACTTTAAAGAACCGGAAGGACAATTGGCCAGGTGGATCGAAAAGCTACAAACGTACCTATTCTCGATTGCCCATCGGAGCGGCAAATCGCATGGCAATGCGGATGCTATGTCCAGACGACCATGTGACCCGCACTGCAAACACTGGGCAAAGAACGAAAATAAAGGAGGTGTCGTCATCTGCCGGACTATTGTGGAGCCCAACGGAAACTTTTCGAAGGAAGACATGCGCAGTGCCCAAATCGCCGACGAAGATTTAAACGCAATATTAAAGGCCATAGAAAAGGAGGAGCGCCCCACTTGGGAAGAGATTTCAAGAGAAAGTCCGATTACGAAGGCGTATTGGGCTCAATAGCAAAGCCTCATCGTTGAAGATGGATGCTTGTGGCGCATATGGCATAGTGAGGATGCTTCATGGGCTAAGAAATTACTAGTGGTTCTACTGGCGAGATTATAAGTGAGATTACAAGGGAATACCACAACGGACCAAGCGGAGGACATCTTGGCATCACAAAACCAAGGAAAAGATCAAGAAAAATTTCTATTCGGTAGGCATCAAGGATTCTGTAGCAGCGATCAGTGCAGCAAATCGAAAGGTCCGAAAAGTAAGCCACGAGGGCGCTTGCAGCAGTATAACGTAGGTGCACCTTTCGAAAGAATCGCAATGGATATTGTTGGACCATTTTCAGCCAACAATGCAGGAAATAAGTATGTACAGGTAGTCATCTATTACTTCAATAAATGGTCAGAAGTATACCCCATAGCTAACCAAGAGGCAAAGACAATAGCCAAAGTATTCGTCAATAATTGGGTCACGCGGTTTGGAACACCCATAGAGTTGCATTCAGACCAAGGTAGAAACTTTGAATCTTCGATCTTTCAAGAGGTTTGCCAAATATTTGGTATTAATAAAACTAGAACGACTCCGTTGCATCCTCAGTCTGACGGAATGGTTAAAAGGTTTAATCGAACGCTCCAAGAACATCTGCGAAAAGTGATCGGCAACAATCAGCAGGAGTGGGATGAACACATACCAACCTTTTTAATGGCATACACATCAGCAGTGCACAATACCACTGCTCTATGCTAGCTAATTGATTTTCGTAAGTAATAAATTCCCTAGCGCATATTCGCGGCGCCTCACGCAGGTGCCGGCCGACGGAAAAGATTAGCAGGAAAATCGACAGAGAAAAACCCAGGTGCACATGCGCGGCGGGTCTACAACCAATTTATATTTTATTTTCCTCGTACATAGTTCGTGTGAGCGGTAGCAGCTCTCGTCTAACGTGAACAACGAAATTAAACGAACAACTTACAGATGTCTCCGTAGGAGGGTAAAAATAGTGCAGCGGGTTAAATAGATTTTTATTATAATATAAATACATTATAGTATGGAGTTAATCAGACTGGCTTATGACATAAACTATTTATTAGTCAATGGCTAAAACGATTTTGTCATTTAGTGATGTTAATACTTATTATTAGAGAAATTTGTTTTGAATATGTACAGTTAGGAGCTAATGAAGTGCTTTCATATGGAGATTTAATAAAATTCCAAAAATGGAGTTAATCGATTTGGGAAGTGAAGCATTCATATCATAATCAAATTTTCAATGAATCAAATTGGCTCAGTCCGTAAATTTAGTGTTAATGTCACATCTCTGTGAGTCCGGGGGCATTCGTTTATATTCGTACCACATATTCGTAAGTTTACATCTTTCCTCTGCGACGTAAAATCTTGTACTTAACATTCATTTGTTTCAAATTCCACTTTGGCTTCAAATTACGCGGATGCTTCGGCTATATGCCTCACAATGTTTGAAAAGTCCTGTCAATGTTTGTCTCCACTAATTGTTGTTGCCATTATAGACTCTTAAACATTGATATTTCGTAGACAGCTGCCTTTGACCTTGCTGCATTTGCTGCGTTAGTTGTTGCAGCATAGTGGTGGTAATCAATGTGTTTGCATCATCTTTCGTTTTTTTTTCGCAACTCTTTTTATCCGCTAATAACTCCTTTTCTATTACTGACTTGTTACCGTCGCCCTTTGATAACGTTGTACTTGCGCGCGATATTTGTCAGTCATGAAGGTTTGCATCAAAGGCGAAGTCGAACGCAATGCATCCGTTGTCTTTGTAAATGGCTTGTCGAAGTCCGGGTATTGGAAAATTGGTAGGTTTATCCATTTATCTTTTAGTTTGTCAAAAGCAGATATTGTATTGGTATTCTGCTCTGTATTGTTCTTATTTTGTTTATTAGTTCTGTCAATGAAAGTGGACTTTCGACTCACTTTCTCTGTTTTGTTAGTTTTGAGCAAATACAAGGAGATCAAGTTCAACTTCCTGTAACGTCTGCTTTCGGCAAGAAGTTTGAACGCTTTTGTTGCCTTTGAATCAAGACAAAGTATTGTGAATAAGTTACGAACATGCAACATAGGATCGTCATAGTATGGTCATATAAAAGGATCACCCTGTTATAATAAAAGACATTGGTGGTATAGAATGTTCATGTTATAGAAAAAACATAACAGGAAAACATAAAATTAATCCTCAGAAATTTATCATTTAATTTTCTAAGAGAAATCAATCGCGGCTTGCGCAAATTTATGCACGCACTCGGCACCGTTTCGAACGTTACCTACCAGCAACTCGACGCCACTTTTCAACGAAAACGTACATCCTGGACACGTGATATTATCCAGTACAATTTTAGAACCAAGTAAGGAATTGTGATGAAATTTGTTTTATATGAATTCGTGGACGTTGAAGAACACATATTTACAAAAAAATATCAAAATTTATTTTTTATAATTTTATTTAATTTTATTTAAATATAAAGTTAACTAATCTATGGGTTCTTTTATATTGCTTCGTATTTGTGGTCCGGTTGTCTGGTGATGTATGTCAAACTCGATTATTGAAGGAGAATCGGTAGATTCACTAACGTCTTCCCACTCTTCACTTGATACGTCTTCTACGGGGATTTTTATCAACTTTCTTCTTTTTGTTGTTGGTTGGATAATATCATCATCACTATCATTGCTATCATTTTCTTCTGCTTGAATAATTATTTTGTTAAATCTGTCTGTATAAATGTCTATCTGGAACTCATCTTCTCTACTGTTTACTTCACGAGATTCACTGGTGCTTGGTCGTTTTCCCATTTTTAGAAAAAAAAATTTTGATTATATTGTTATGAAATTCGCTTTTCTACTTTAGGATTCGAACAATTAGATCGTGATTCTTTTGTTTAAGAGAAATACACTTCAAAGTTCTTTTATTTACAATTTTATTCTTTACAATGTAGGATTATTTACAATTTATTTTTGGCAATACTTTTGACTGCTTAACGCAAGTGTTCTCTTTCTACTCACTACTCTCTTCCACAACTATTCTATTTATATACATTTTTACAAGAATATTACTATACCTGAATTCATAGTTTTGTGTTTAATTCGTTAACCTGCTTTTCTGGTACTCGTTCATTGAGCCACACCCTTGTAGCTTTGCACGCCTAATTCACTATATCTACAATTTGCTCAACGGATCAGAGAAGTGTACAGTCCGTCGTGAACGCACTTCGCACGTTCTTTTTCAACGTGTAAAACGATTGATTTATTTATCACGCATCTTGTTAATTTAATCATATTTCCATTCGTTTTTTTGTGCTATTTTAACAGAAAACTACAGGAGAACACGTGTTTCTTAAAAAATTGCCGTGGAATTAGTTCATTGTCTTTGATCGCTAACAAACTATCATGTCCCCTCAGAAGGGACAACCGAGTGATATGCTAAGTTTACGTTGTCCCCTCGGAAGAGACAGCCGAGTGCAAAGAAATAGACTTTTGCCCATTGTTGTCAAACCTTATATAAGGTAATATAATATTACGACTCTGTGGCCTGCACTTAAAAAGGTCAAGATAATCTTCTGTACTGAAGCATGTCGCAGGACGTCTCTTACCAATTGCATAGCTACTGTAACTATCTAAACAACAAATGCGTATACGCACAGATCATTGATTAACTGACATATTAGTTTTTTACATCAAAAAAGTGATGATCTAGTTCTAAAGAAAATAGGTTCGCATTTCGTCTAAATGGATTTTGACAAAGATTGAACGAAGTTCATTGTGCCTATCAAATATCGAATTATGAACATTAAGTGGATCACATAGTCAAATGCTGTGCTTCAAATTTTTGATTATTAGATATTGTTTGTTGTGGCAGATTAGTGTGTCATGTTGCATATATATATATATGCAAAGGTGGAATTATGTAACATGATTATACTGTTAGTTTTTTTCAATATAACAGTCGTGCAAGGCGCTAGGCGGAAAATTAATTGTGCCGAATTGCTGCTAACCTCCGCTTTTCTAATGCAATGCTGTTACATAACCAGTGGCCACTTGCTAAGATAAGATAATATTTAAGCAACTCATCTAATACCGACGACGTACACTACAACCTTCATACTTTTTTCTGAAACCGATGTAATACTTCTTATGGATCGTGTTTTCTTTTTTCCTTTCTCTCCCTCGTGTTTTTCCTTAACAAATAAACAATAGGTCCGGCGACACTTTATCTTCGTTAGCAACAAGCGCTTATCTATCTACCTTTTACAAAGGTCTGCATGACATTATTTGTATTTTAAGTGAACGCCGCATTTAATTCGATTTCATATTGTTGACGCATATATGTAGTGAGACTCGTAAATTTGAAATTATTTTATAAAAATATAATAATAATTACGCTTTCCTTACGTTGTGTAAAGAATATATATATACGCAGAATAAATTATATAAATTTGAATCAACTATTATTTCCAATGGCTTCTCTTTTATTGCCTGTAGATTCTTCGAACGCGGTATATGATAAAAAAATAAATTAACATTTTTTTGTCATTACATAGACATAGGTGTAGTAAGTTTGTTTATGTTTTTAAAAGAAACTTTAATGAAAGCGAATATTTTCATTTTATTATAACTTATTTCGCACGTTGACTACTTATTTTTTGATGCTTACGAGGTAAGTTAGTATTTCGAAAGATATTTCATAGAATATCAGACTATCAAAAATATTTCAAATTATTAAAGTTTATTAAAAGAATTATTTATCATAAAATCGTTTGAAGCAAACCTTACAAAATTGGGTTTCGTATGAAATCTTTTCTTGGAATACCACAATTTGCATAATTTTTTTATGGAAAAGCATATTTTCGTATGCCAATATTGTGCTGACTGCGTCGACCTGAAGATTTATTTATATTGTCAATTAGCCCTAATAATTCCAGAGCTGATAGTTCTACAAAATTTCTGATATTTATGTTCATTTTTCTGTTGCAATCTTTTCAATGATTGCAGCGTTTACAACTGTAATTCCCAGAAAAAGCTAGAAGAAGCAAGTTTTCGGTACCATTCGAGTACTTCTCTGATTGTAGTGGCATAAGAAACCAATTTCATCAGAATAACCTATTCCGCACTTTCCATTATGATATGCAAGAACAGCTGGTGCTTTCAATTTTTCAGACGAATATTTGCTTGTGGAAGCGGCACGAATGTTATGAATATTACTTTTGTTTGGTACCATGATGGAAGCATGCTGCGTTGATAACATTCCCACGTCTCGCGAATCTCTCCATTTAAATACGACAATACTACCATTATTATCTTCTTTGCATTCCATATCACCATTTTTTGTTTATTTTATGGGTCTTTCGGTTCAGGCATAATATACGTAAGCTTCATAACTTGTATAAAAATTGTCAATGTACAATGTTCGTCCTTTGTGGCGTATCACGTGGTAAATGAAAATTATGCAATGGGCTTTTCGACCAATAATTTCATTCGCAAAATCACTCCCAACAATTTTTTCATCTCTTCTTCCGTGAAGGTGGGCGTAACTCGGGTATATTTCATTTTTATTCAGCATATCCAGTTGTTTCTAACTGAATTTTGGTATAATTCTACGAAATATATAATCTATGATGATACTTGGAAATTTCTTTCTACACACACGACCCGAATAATCATTTAACTACGACAAGTACAGTGAGTCTCACTAATATTGGGCTTTTTCGCTCGGCAAAAAGTAAACGCTTGTTAAACCTACTCTATTCTCCAAACATAAAAATTTTTTTTACTATTTTTTTCTACTAGGGAATACATATTAAAATATAAAAAAAAAAAAAAACAACACACTATTCCAGTAGACAAGAAAATTAAATAACTTCAACATCTCAAAAAACAGCGTCATTAATATTGGAGTTTTTTCATATAAGGAACGATAGGAAGATAAAGAACAGCATATTATTAAAAATTAACAATCGGAGGGGTATCCTTTTTGCTTAATAACATCATTTAAACGTTTTGACAAATATGTTAAAATTTTTCTTGTGTAGAAAACCGGGATCTTACTGCATGTTTCTTATAATCTATTTTCCCGACTTTGAACGGAAAAGATGGAGGGTGTTCGCACAAGGCGGTCCAATTCGTCACATGGCGTTTTTCATGGGGTTCATGCCTGATGATTAAAGAAGAGGATGAAGCGCTTTGAGGCAGTTATATAAAAGCCATTCTTGAATTAATCGGGACTTATGCTTAAGGTCGTTATCTTGATAGAATTTGAATGTTTGCAAAAGACCAAGGTTCCAAGTATGGACCAAGTCCATAAATATCAATTTTGCGATTTCATTGGCCCAATTCATAGCAAAGTATAACATGATTATTGCCATGCTCGCCGTAAGTCGTTGGTACAACGTAATAGGATGCTGTATGAAAAAAAACCCAATAATAATGACGAAGTTATTCAATTTTCTTGTCTACTATATTTTGTTTGTTTTATTTTTATACTTTAATATCTATTACCTAGTACTACAAAATAGTAAAGAAAATTTCATATTTGGACAATGGACTAGGTTTAAGAAGTGTTTACTTTTTTCCTCGAGCGAAAAAACTCAATATTAATGAGATTCGCCGTAAGTACTTCCATACAGTAGTGCAGCGCACTCATGAATGCTATAGTATTCAAATTTTAAAACCAATTATTTTTATTTAATTTTATATAATTTTAATAAATTAACAATGATTAGTCAATTAGTTGAATCTGTATCATAGCGGATGTTGTGGCATCCATTATTATATACATACAATTATATTATGGCTGCCGGCAAAAAATATTTGTAATCATATTTCGGATATCACAACTAGTTTCAAAATAAATAAACTGTCATTTTTTGCACTTCACTGAGATTTTTGGCGCCCGCGAACGTGTTACTCGATAAATTTAAGTCACATTCACATGAAATAGAGTTGATTGAATTAAAAAATGCAATCACTAAAATGCCTTGTCAAGATCACGCAAAAATAGCTAAATAAATTATCGGTATAAAGTATTTATAGGTTGAGTAACAAGCAAAATAAAAAAGGAAATTGTAATTATTGGGCGATATTGGCGAACCGCTCAGAGGCAGATATCACTTTAAGCGCTAACAATTTTTCTTAAGATAAAGATCGTGTCTTTTTACAAATTACAAATTTTGTTAGCAGTGACAATAAATCAAAAAACATTGTTTTAAATACAGAATATTTTAAAATATTTGTAATTATCGTAATAATTAATATCTGTATATATATGTAATATATGTAATATGTGTAATATTTCTTTTTTTGTGACAAGAGTATCTTCTTTCAATTCTTATATTTCTTTGTTATACAAAGTTAAAGTTTATTAAATCGAATCAAATCGAATTTTGAATAATTAATTAAATTAAGTAAATATAAGTTAAGTAAGTTTTTGATAATTTTCACAATAAAAAATTTAGATAAATGAAACGAAAAATATTTCATTTTTGTTTTATTTGTTACTGAAAGGAAATAAGAATATGGTGGTGTAATGAGACAGCGCTCCGTTAACTAGAGCCTCTGTGTCAGAGACACTAAAAAAAGAAATTACGACTTGTTTTAACGCAGCAATGACCGAAATACTAAAATGACCAATAAATAGCCACAGCAATAAAATTGACGAGCAGAGCAGCTGAAAATGATCCCCTTTTCCAAGACTCGCCAGAACATCACTTGCGCGATTAATAGCAATTGTAATAATCCATGGTCCAGAAGTACGTGTTAATTGAATTTTTTGCTGTTAGCCAAATTAGTTACAGAAAGAAATAATAAGATACACCATTTTAGTCGGCGGTAGATCATTTCGACAAATGGAATTCTTAATTCATTTGCATCGTAAAAGACCAAAATTTATATCTTATACGGGAAGGGGCCCAAAACGTGAATCGACGTTATTCAAATTGAATAGGGGAAGGAGTCCGAAGAATAGATTCCTGTGGTTCCTGCTTATATATGGTTTATATATATTTAATCGCTTTTCTGAAACGAATTCCATCATAAAATACTACAAAGCATGTCTTGTTGCTATACAAAGACTTATTTTTGATAAGAACGGTGCGGGTTCAAAAAATGCGCTCAATCCATATTTTTTACTTTTATTTTGTATGCCAAAGCAAACATTTTTCTCGATTTTTATCGAGAAATATCAAAGATTGTGAATGGAGTGTCATCGTAAAAATGGTCCTAACCAAATCTATGTTCAACGTTATTCGCCCTTACTGCGAAAAATGCGAGTGTTTTAAATTTCGTTAAAATATTTCGAAAGATATAATCGACGTATCACAAGAACAAGTGAATAGATATGAGATAGACAAATAGGAGGCATGCCTTAACCGCTCCAGAAAATGATTCCAAATTATTTTACAAGGTGCCTGCAAAAATTGTGCCCATTTGTTCTCTTGAAAAAGGCGTTTATTGAGAAAAAAATCGAAATATTTTCTATTATTTTCTACAACATTTTACCATATTTCTGGTAACATGCCAATATCGTATTGAAAGAAGTTATATTGGTTTGGCAGCGATCCAGCCATTGACCCATTTTCTCACTTCTTCGCATCGATCTGAATAAGCGGTAATCAGAAGGGGTCATGTCTGGTGAGTACGCTGAGTGCGGCAGAATATTCCATTCGAGCTACAACAAGCGTCGTCATGCAACAGGATGAGTTTGCGTCTGCTAACCGCTATTGCTGAGCTTTTTTCCAACAATAAATCGTGTAATTTGTTCAATTAACGACGCAGTAACAGTTTAATTCGTTTTTAGGAGCTCGTAATGCACTACAACTTTCTGAGCCGGCCAGATGCATAGAAAAACTTTATGGCCATGAAGATTTCTCTTCTGTGTCGACGGGGATGGCTCCCCTGGGTTAACCGATCAGTTTTTGCGCTTGAGATCTTCACAGTAGATCACTAGTCACAATACGCCGCAGAAGAACCTTCTTTCTTTGCCTGTCAAGGAATCAAGTCGCAATGTTGAAACAGTTCAAAATGCCATTTTCAATCAATTCGTGCGGCAACCATTTTCTCTCCTTTTGAATCGTTCCCATCGCATGTAGGCGTCTTAAAACAGTTCATTCATCAATTGCTAAGCTGTTCGAGACTTCTTTGAGATTTTGAGCTGGATTTTCGACCAATAAGTCTTGCAATTCTCTGTTTTCGAGATTTATTGATCCTGCAGCCCTTTTTTTGTCATTGAAATCAAAATCATCATTTTTAACTCGTTGAAACCAAAATTGACGACTGGTATATGATGGGGCAGCATCACCATAGGCTTTGGAACGTGCTTGCTGGGCTTCGGCTACAAAAGTTATGAAGGTCGAAAATGCAATTTTGAGTGCTCTATGGTTAGCATGGGCATACACTGAATAACTCAATAATACTGAATTGGAAATTGTTACTTCAGGTAGAGAACGGTCAAGACCACAGAATTTAGTCGTTATGTAGACTGGCATTTCCCATTTCTTTCTCATTTTTACCTGTAGAGGTCGCTGTCCAATATATTTGCAATCATCTAACAGTATGGCAAAAGAAACACTCAACGAACGAAAATTCCAACTCAATACGAAAGCAATCGAATACCATCGACCCGAAATGGGACCGTAGCATTTTGGTCTTTCGCATCGTGCAATAGCCCAATAAAGACACGACCACTGTTTCACATTACTCAGTGATAGTCTAACCTGGAATTGAATTTAATTGTGACATTTTTCCTGTTAACTGCTAACTTGTACAGCAAGTAAAAGAAAACATCTGATAAAAATAAAGGTATCGCGAATAAAATGTAAAAAAACAAAATTCAATCACACTAATCTGATTTAATCAAAATATGTTTTAGTGATGTTTTTGTCGCACTTTGCATAGGATTCGGATGAAGAATTCAACAAAAACGATACATAGAATTCATACGAAATTACCATTTTTGACTTGCTCACTTTCTCACTTCCGTAAAGCGTACAAACCAACATATACCGATTATTTACGATTGGCACGATTGCTTCTAGCCATAAGGCGAAAACTCGACATCATTTAAACGCACAGCTACATAATCCTATATAATCCTTATAGAGTTGCATTTGTATTGCGAATTCCTTATGTACTACTATTATTACTGATGAAAAGAAACGAAATTTAGATTATAGCTAAAGGTGTCAATTAAAACAAGTAAGAACATTATAATCGGGCAAGGCCGATCTTTAAATGCCCTACGCCACATTGTCTAACACAACTCTTATTTTTGTGTGAACATTACTATTATGGGTCAATTTTCATCACCACATATTAAAACTTAGACTTTTCTGCTCTACAAAGTGTCAGTTTTCGTGAAAATTGCTATTAGGGTAGGATACAACAAAAAAGCCGAGATGGTCCAAATTATATACGGTTAATTTTTTTAAATTAAATTACTATTGTGATATAATTTTAACCATGAGGCATGGAAATTTGTACCTTTTTCTCGCATGAACTTCAGTTTCCATTATATGAAAGGGGGTTCAAAAATTGCTCCAGCTGGAGTTTCCATACCAATTTAGAATGTCCAAATACAACTACTTAGCCACTTTCGTTGAGAAATTTGAAAAATTGCATTCTTTTTTTCATATAATGACTTTTCAGAATAGGCCGTTATATGGGGAGTGGTCGACAAAGTGGAACGACCCGAACCATTTTCAATAGCGTTCGTCCTTGGTTCAAAACCCGTAACTGTAGCAAATTTCATCGACATATCTCAAAAATTGCAACCTGCAGGTTGAACACAAATTTACATGGACAGACATCAGATGGACAGGCTTAGGTTAATTCAGATTGTGATTCTGAATCGATCGGCATAATAAAAGCTGGATGTATCTTAAGCCGTTCTGCGTGTTATATACGAGAGTTAAAATGAAAGTTTTCGTTCATATAACGTCATAACAAAAATTTCTATCTGAAAAATGTTGCATCTTAATAATTTCATTTAAAAACAAGTTTCGTTTTCATATTTTGTGTTTATTCGTTACCACCAACTTTTGTTGACGTCGATCGTCGTAATGCGATCTTAATAAATAACTTTTAATATCATTCGCTGTCATAATTTCTTGGTAATCCCAAGCTAGCTAATGCACTTTTATTTGCTTTTATTACATTCGCAAAATTTTGAAATTCCACTTTCATAAAATTAGTTACATTTCAGTTTCGCTCGTTTCACAAAATATTTGATTTTGATTCTACAATAGTTGTACACAATAGTTGTTGCGACGGTTCAAATTATCGTATTGTCACATCTCTTTTTACCTAACACTCCCCATATCTATTACACAACCAATCCAATGTCATTGAACTTTTTTTAATCAAAACAGTGAATCCTCTGTTGCTTATTTGCTGACTCACAGAACAAGAAGAAGAAAAAATCGACTTGTGAAAGAAAATCAAACATCTGTTGTCTCGTACGCTATACGATAATGCATTTTATAAAAAAGTACTATAAGCGCTTAGAACTGTTTCCAGTATAGGCATCGTAGCGAAAACTTTACTAATAAATAGATTTATATGCCCTACACCAATTCTAGTACAGGGTATATTAACTTAGTGTGGTCGTATGTAACACGCAGAAGGGCTTAAGATAGATCCAGCTTTTATTATACCGATCGATTCAGAATCACAATCTGAATTAATCTAAGCCTGTCCGTCTGATGGCTGTCCATGTAAATTTGTGTTCAAGCTACAGGTCGCAATTTTTGAGATATTTCGATGAAATTTGCTACAGTTACGCGTTTTGACCCATGGACGAACACTGTTGAAAGTGGTTAAGATCGGTCCACTTTTTCGACCACGTTCTATAAAGCGCCTTATTTTGTAAACTTGTTATATCAACGGACTGGTGCAGGGTATTTAATAGTGAGTCGCGACTTGCCAGAGTGTTTTACTTGTTGTTTTAGTTAAAAAAATTCTTAAACAAATATTTTTATTTTGAAAAAGTCGTTATAGAAAGCGGAAGCCATTAGCTGTTATTGAAAATTATATAAATTATGCGATTTGTAATAAGGTAAAAAACTCGCAACGAAAATGAATGAATATGTAGGAGTCCACAAGCATATAATGTCTATGAAGTGAAAAGATATTTTCTCACAGTACTTGCTTAGTCGTTGCCTTGTAGGTGGATATAATGTAATTCGTCCATCGTTGTCGTCCACACCATAATCAAAGACCACTTCCAGGTGCCTTACTATACATTTTTCGGGGAATTTAACGAAATTTTTTTTTTTGATTATATCAGAGGTCACTGGTATTATAAAGAAAAGGTACTACACTAAATGAGATTTGAAAAGTATATCTTACTCAAATTTTGGGTTTTTATATCGATTCATAATTTTTTATTTTACATGATGTGAACGCAACAACATGAATAATTGAAGTATTGAAGTATACACATACACATCGTACGCAATTAACAGGTTAATATACCCTGTACTACAAATATATATAAGATAAGATGTAAAAATCAAATGTGCTATCAATTGGTAATGAAGCGAAAATTTACATGTGAGGAAAAATATTGTGTTCCAATGTAAAAAACATACAACAATAAGCGAATTGCAAAAAGGAAGAAATAAAAAGAAAAATAATTATATACAGCTTTGTGAACATAAGCAATAACAATTAGAAATACTCATTGAATTAGAAGAGAATCAGAAGAGCTCTCTTTATCTTACATCGACTGTATTTACGCTTAAGTAAGCAACAGGCCTCCGTTTAAAAAAAAAAATTGCAGAGCAGAGCATTAATTACATTAGCGAATGTACAAAAAGAAAAGAAAAGCAAGTAAAAAAATTATATTCGATTGCGACCGAATCTTTTATACCTATAACTGTTACCCTGTAAAATATTGACGAAAGGGAAAATATAAAAATGTGCATATTCCACAATATGTTGGGCGTGGTTGATTTCTGGTATTCTTATATAATAATTTTGTGAAAATTGTAGAAGCACCTATTGTAGATGAGCAAGGAGCAAAAAAACGGACGTAAACTTGCTCTCAGTTTTTGTGGTATACGTGTATCGAAGTTGTGGGCCTGTTCTTTGACCGGTTTGGGTCATTCTCAAATTCTTTTGCAAACTTGTAGGCGATGTTTTCATTTTTGCGAACGGGAGAATATTTTCCACAGACGCTACAGAGGTTGGCAGACGGACAGACGGACATGCGTAGATGCATTACGAATTTGAAACTGGTCAAGAATTATATAGTTTATGGGGGTTTTCAAACTTAAATATAAATAAAATATATAAATAGGTAGATAGATATAAATTAAAACTTTTACTCGTTTTGTTTTGTTTGCGTTAATTTCTTATCAGGCAAAGAAGTTAAGTGAACTCAAACAACGTAACGCATAACATTTCCTTTTCCTACACTTGCTATTTTTTTTATTTAGTGTTTAACACTAAACTAACCACCCATCAGTTTTGCCTAGCTGGTCTACCAAATGGGATCATTTTTTCCCCTATTTTTCTCGACTTATCACAGTCGAGGAATGAAGCTAGGAATCTGAAATTTGGGATAGGTATTCCTTGATCAATTGAGAATATGAGGTTAACAACTGGGTGTGCTCTGTTCTTGTGCTCGTCCGCAATGTGAAGGTAACTGGACCAACCTCGTCAACATCTTCTCAACATTAATTCCGTGAAGATATTTCTTAAAAACAAAGACCCAAATGTTCGTCAGGACCGCCTTCATTGTCAGTTGAACGATATTCCCGATCGCCATATTAGCACGCTCGCAATTGGAAATGAAATTTTAATTCCAATTTATATCCAATTTATTTCCCCTTTATTCTTACATACATTAGAATATTTTCCATCCAACAGCAAATAAATTGGAAGCAAATTGAAATTGAAATTTTGTCGTTAATTGTGGGCGTATTAGCAAGTCGGTCGGTATCATTTTTGAATCAAGCCTGCAAATGGGTTTGACAAACATTTATAAAGCAGCTTTCCTGGAATATCTTCATGGGATAGGAAATTATAAAGGAAAATATGAAAAAGTTATGGTTTTTTTTGCGATTGTTCTAGTTTCTCTTTTATGATCGGCGTGTATGTGGGCAGATCGCAACCATTTTTCCAACATTGGATTCTTGGTCGAAGCTTCAGCTGTCAACCTTCATTTTTGCGACTGTGGCAAATCCACAAAAATAGAGGATCAGAATTGTTCTTTTTGGTAGACACACATACACATACATCAAATGTCGGTAATTCTAATGTTAAAAGAAACTCTCTGTGAGTTAATCGTCGATCGTTAATCGATAACCTTTTTATTATTGAAGTTACATAGTGGTTTGTCACTGAGATTTTTAAAAAGTTTCGGAGTTTATTTAAGTTAAAATACAATTCAATAGCAAAGAATCTCCTCTTTTCTGCAAATCTTCCTCGAAGAATTCTACTCTTAATGGTTTATCTTCTTTTTTACTTTTTATTCCTTTCCAGAATTTTTACCTTTATTTTATTTTATTTATTATTATAATACTGGATATTGGAGTTAGGCACGCGAAGCAAGCGAAAGTGCATAGTGCATGAATGTCACTACAATCGAAATAAATTCGCCAAAATCGTGTGCACTTACACTTGATTGGATTCTAATACCAATGGTTGGTTTTCTTTTTTTTCGCATTTTCGGCATTTTTGTACTCAGAGAAAATTTTGCTTGCTTCATTATTGTTCTCAGCTATGCTCGAGGCTTTGTGTGCTTCGTTTGCCTGCGTGTGAATTTGAATTTTTATATGAAATTATCTCCCCCTCGATTTTGCACACAACAAAAAAAACGTATGTGCTCTATTCGAATAGACTCCTCAGCAAGAATTCATTCAGTAGCGCGCCGTCATACGTTGCGGTCGTAGTTATCATAGTGATTTGTGGCAATCTAAGAGAGCAGAGATAAAAAATCAAAACTAAGGAAGAATTCCATTGAAAATGAAACAATTTGTATTTTTTATTCTAATATGGGGATATTTAGTAAATTGCACGGTAAATGGCTTGCAATTTACAGATTGCGGTAAATATATAACTATATATATTTATTTATGTAATTAAATTAAAGCAAGCAAAAAGAAAAAAAAGGAAATAATTAACGTCTTTTCTCTAAAACTTAATTTTGCTTTAATTCAAAACTTACACATGTGTGCACACACCACCCTCTGGACAATTGCGTTTTTAGTATGTAGTGGGATTTTTCAATTTAATCCAATTAAACTTAATTAAGAATAGGCTTTCATTTAGAAAAATATATATATAAATAAAATATAACGAATCGTATTTTTTCGGAGAAGAAATTGAAAAAAAAACGAACTCCAAAAATGTTTTGATGCTTTTCGAATGAAATTCACGAATAAGCGCTAATGAGAGGAAATACAAAATATTCGTTCGTATATACACTCTGGCGACTATTTACGCATACTGCAAATTAACGAAAGCAAAAAAAAGGAAAGTGATAATCAAATTTATTGATAAAATTCCTAATACGACATACGCAATGGCTAAATGCGATTGGAAATTACGCGCACGTGACTTGTCAAACCAAATATGGACGTAGGAGTGATCTCTTGGACGTAGCCTCAGATGTCTTAGACTGCACTGAATGCATATTATTATTTATTTATTTTTTTTCGGTTAATAAATGACGCAACAGAACTGCTATGGTCGATCCGACTATGAAAAGACGGTTAAATGATATCTTAGTAAATATCTGTACATAAGCATATGTATACTATTTTTATACCCATCGACGGAGGATAAGAGGTATGTTCATTTTATCAAAAGGTCAACAACGCCCAGGAGAAAATTTCAGATGCCCCACAGAATATACATATTCTTGATCAGCATCAAATTCTGAATCGATCAAAGAATGTCCGTCTGTCCATCTATGTAATATCATCTGAAGAAGTTCTTGTACGCATGTTGGTATTGAAAATCGATTGAGGGACACACCTACGAGTGAAGTGAGAGAACGGAATTCAAAATTGTTTTTTTTTTTATTACTCTTCAAGTACAGCAGATAAATGCACAAAACTTTGAGCGGATATTCTATGAGTGTTGCGTTGTACATGTATAGAAATAGGAAAAATTGATACTGCTACCCAATGTTATAGTACATCAAAATTTAATTGCTTTTTCAGTACCTTTATAATGCGCAGAGCCAAGCTTCAAAAAACCAATAAAGTATATAAATTCTTGGCCTGTTTCAAATTCGGAATGCATCTAAGCATATCCATCTGTCCGTCTGCCCAACTGTGTAGTACACATTCTCCCTTTCGCCAAAATGAAGATACTGGTTAAAAATTTGCAAAAGAATGTGAGAATGACTCATCAAAAAACACGCCCATTAAAAATATGTGTACAAAATCTATTAAAATATAATTTAGATTAATATGAGATCATCAGTCACTTGGCTTTAACTACTTTTGCTTAAGAAACATGGATAGGTTGGTAACAGCGCCGAAAATTGTTACAAAACTGAAATGACCTCGAACATTATTTGAACCAAGCCACGCTTACACATTATTTTTACATTAACATATAAACGATGTAAAAACTTGAAAAGCTGAAGAAAATATCGATTTAAACTTTAGCGCAAATCCTTAACAAGGCCATCGAGAAATGCGGCTCGATTAATCGGCTGATCCGTTCACTATTCATAAAAAAGTTATATATCACTATTCATATAAAGTTACCCACGACGCGCAACAAAGGGAATATAAATTTTTTAATTCTTTTTAATTTATTATTATTATTACTATTATATAAATTTAGCCAGAGAATAAATTCTAAGACTAAAGTCTTAAAGCACTAGCATCTAAGGCTTTCGGCTTTTATTTATTTATTTATTTTTTTTTTTTTTATTAATATTATTATTATTTTTATTATTAAAAACTCTACCGCACTTGAGGTTTGAACCCACGACCATTGAATTGCTAGTCGAGACTCTTGCCTACTCGGCCACTCAGGCGGATTTTTTAATTTAATTTATTTAATTTTAACTAAAACAAGTAAGAAAATTGTATTCGGTCATGGTCGAATCTTTTATACTCATCGCCGTCATCCTAAAAAACACTATTAGAAACACTATTAGAAAACACTAAAGAAACAAATACGGAAAATAATATTCGGTCGTGACCGAATCTTTTATACCCATGGTCGTTATCCAAAAAAAAAAGTTTTTGTCGGTAGGCGTGTCCTTTGAGTTTATTTCCAAATTCTTTAAGAAATTTGTAAGCGCTATATTCATTTTCGCTAACCCTAGAATATTTACCACAAATACTACACAGTTGCCGACAAACAGACGAATATCTTTGGGTGCATTCCAAATTTTAAACTGGCCAAGAATTTATATACTTTATGGGGTTTTTGAAGCTTACTTCAGTGCCTTGTAAAGATATTGAAAAAAAATGAAATTATGACACATTATAATATTGAAAAGGCATGGCCAATTTTTCCCACTTTTGTACAGATACTACAGCATGGGCCAATGTACGTTCATATTTTTGAAGATTTATCTGCTGTATTTTATAAGTAATGACGAAAAAATCCAATTTTTTATTTCTTTTCAAAAACAATTTTATTCCTCTTAAAATTCACTTTACGTTGTAGTGTAGGCGTGTACATCCACCGATTTGGCCCATTTCCAATACCAATGCGTGCAAGAACTTCCAATGTTTTTGCCAAATTTGAAGTCAAAAGCTTCATTTTTGCAGCCAGAGCAATGTTCACGAAAGACATATGCAGAGGGACGAACGACCAGATGAACAACTGGACAGCCAAACATGCTTAAATCGATTCAGAATTTGACGCTAATATATGCATATATACTCTGTGGGGTCTCCGAAGCTTCCTTTTGGGCGTTACAAACGTTTTAACGAAATCAATATATATATGATGGGTATAATAATTGCAATTGTATACAATGTTGTGGCTACAACGAGTACAAATAAGAAGAATTAATAAAATTATCGATGACTTCATTTTTAACGAAATTGCGTAGTAAACGCTTTAGAAGCACTTTTTTTTCCTTTTTTTTAATTCTTGGTTTCAAAAAGTGTTTCATTTTGTTTAAAAGATTGTTTTTGAAAAACTATATTCTTTAACCTTACACACTTACTTACCTACCATTATAGGTTCTAAAACTGGCAAATTTACCAGCGTTTATGTATCGGATTGTGATACGACCAAACACGAATGCATTTTGAAGCGCGACTCAAATGTTACCATAATTATTGATTTTACACTAGGTAGGTATTATGATTTGCTAATACATTTTCTTTGAAAGTGCATTACGAAAGTACATAATTTATTGTTTTAACCATTTTTAGCTGAAAATGTGAACGCTGTTAAGACTGTCGTTCATGGCAAAGTGATGGGTGTGGAGATGCCTTTCAATTTGCAGAATCCCGATGCTTGCATTGGTAGCGGCCTTATATGTCCGCTATCAAAGACAGAAATCTATGTGTATACAGCCGTGTTGCCTGTTCTGAAAGCGTATCCGAAAGTAAGCGTTATAGTTAAGTGGGAATTAAAGGATGAACATGATGAGGATATCGTGTGTGTTGAAATACCAGCAAAAATACAATAAAATTATTTTAATAATTCCCTTTTCCCCTTTACCGAGTATTGCGATATTTGTAATATTGGTCTGTGGTCTGAGAATATATAAGAAGATTAAGGTCATGAGATTAAATTAAATAACAATTATGAAATAAATTGAAAAATTAATTGATACTGATAGTTGATCTTATATATTTTATATATTATACATAAAGGTAAATGAGGGAAAGAAAGTTTCATTTATTTGAAACGGAAAGAAATATGTAAAAATGCCAAAGTCCATCAAGCGGACAATCAACAATGACAGTGAAACATATGTGTAACAAGTTTCAGCTCAATTATCGTTACAACTTTTTCACTTCTCATTTTCGAACTTGACTTAAGACTAACTACATGTCGATGTTTGATTTTCACTTTCATCCTGAATGCTTCCTCAGCTGTGACACGCATATAGACTTCCGAACATAAACATGTCTAAACTGCATTATATATTCAATCGTTACAAACCAAAGGGCCCACATACATTACTGTTCTATATACTCGTCTTTTGCTTTTTAGAGAAAATGAATCTACTTTACAAACATAGATACTTACAAAAAATTGAAAATGTACTGCAATTTTTCATAAAAACATCTTGACATCAAGCCGAACTCGGCTATAATTACTTCCCCAATAGCTAAGGAAGTACTATATAAATATGCTGCAGATAAGTGTACGCAACACAGTTCTTGCGATTTTCACAGTGTTACTTTACTGGTTCCATTTAAAGGAATGTGACCACGATGCAAGTGCAAAACGCCATGATGGCAGTAATATCAAAAGTAAGACCAAATAACTATAAGGACTCCATTTAATAGCGTCAATCTAGTCTCCTCTATTAAAGATTGCTCAAACCAAGCGAAACCGTTACAAAGAAACGCTATACACGTCAACGAACGCAACTGCCCAGAGAAATTGGTGCAATAAGCCGAAACTCATGATTGCGCAATTTCCGATATAATGACATTCGGCCCCAAGTGTAAAAACTAGACCATTAGCATTAACAGCGTGAAACCATGATATGCTACCCTCCCTCCTACCATTCTGAAATTTCAGTTGAAGGCTTATTACTTGTTTGAAGAACATTTGGATTATGATGACAGTATATCCAAGAAATATCTTTTCGTGGAGAATTTTACAAAATCAATTATTCTTTTCGCACGGGATCGGTATTTTGTCGCAAAGATAGTAAATGCAGTGACTAGCGATGGACAATATTTCGAGCCAAAATATTTTTACAATTTTTGAAATAAGCGCTTTTTAATTTCACTCACCGGAGCATAAGCATTACAGCAGATTTTGCAATTTATTTTTAGTATCTTCATATGCCCGCTCTTCACACTTGGGCGTTTTTATTCACTGGCCAGAATAATAATTTATTTTACAAGGGTAACAGCGTATTAAGAATTTTTTTGATGAAATTTAATAATCGAGTACATTTTAGGCCAAGGATGAGCCATATTGAAATTGGATAGGATGGGACAGTTTTCTGTGACCACCTCTCTTGCAAGGCCTCATTTAAAAAAGTTGTTGCGCAGAAAAAATTTATCAATTTTTAATATTTCTCGACAGCCATTGGTGAGGAGTGTTCTTCCATTCTAAATAAATGTAAACTCTTTTGTTTTAGTCTCTTCCAATGTTCTTACAATCAAGGTTTTTAATTTTTTTGATGAAAGCTGTTACAACGTAACCATCTGTATTAATGTACTGTAGTAAGTTTGAACTAAATACATCCATATTCCGGATACTTTCTCTTATAAAACGTCTCATGAAAAGTAAGCCTTTATAAATCAGCAAAGGCTCTCATTCTTAATATCATATCACTAAAATGGGTGAGGAATAATAAATTGTTTAACAAGGGAATAAACCTTATTAAATATAGTCGAAGTGGCTTCTCATTTTGAACCCCGCACAAAGAGTTCTTACGAAAACATGACCTTGTGACGCTGTACTTTATGGTATCAGGTGCATTCAAAGCCAGCGTTATTTTACGACTGAATATCCGTTTCCATATTAGGTTTACGATGGTTACCATCACAACGGTACATAAGAAGTTTCGCACAATGGATCCGAGACGGATTAACATGAGTCGTAAAACTCCGAATGATGAAGTCAGATTAAGAATTCGATTAAGTGAAACAGTATAAGTAAATTAATGGTCCATCTTGCTAGACTGTAACGTTTTTACTTCTATTTTTTTGATTTTGAAGAAAAATATGAAACTTTCAGTCCGGCTTGTCGATAATTTATATGCTTCCCAGTGTTATATGCAATCATTGTAAATTCCGGTTACAGATTTCGGAACAGGTGACTGATCAAAAATTAACTTAAAGTAACCTTTCCCCTTTGCTGGCCTTCGGCATTCTCCATACGTCATAACTCCCTGGGTTGCTCGATTAAGTATATGACAGAATAAGTCGTCTTATCGAAACCATAACCATGTCATGTGTGATGTGAAGAAGGACGCACAATCGATAAATGCGAATCATGTGCAATTCGGACAATCATTTTATACACCTCTCCCATCTACTTCTACAATTCATTCGATAAAGGCTTTTAAACGTATAAAAAATAATATAAGCAATCAGTGTTTAAAAGCATTTTTTCCACAATTGAGAAAATGGTTTAAAATAAAATTTTTCACGGATATATTTTATGAATCTATTGTACTTGTGTGTATACATAAACTTAAGCATGATGTCGAAAGACTCATCATCTTGGATGGTATAAAAAAGCGCTGTAACTATGTAATCTGACACCATGGCGTGGCGCAGACCAGCAAACATGCTAAGAAATATCCCGAGTTTTAAAACAAAATTATTTCAAAATTAATAAAAAATAATATTTGATTTGTTTTTTAATAAAAATGAAAAAAAAAAACACTTAATAATATAACATACATATATATGAACTTTTAACTCTTGGACGCACGATGAACCGAATAAATATTTGAATGTCTACTTTAAATTATTCTTCCGTTTTCCATTTATATTTAACATTAAGCAATTGATGTTACTGCATTTTTCAGTTTTCATTTTTTTTTTTTTGTTATTAAAAACTAACACAAAACCTTCTCTTATATTAAATTCACAGATGCTCGTTCGTATATTTTTGCGCAAGAATTAGTGGAATTTAAATTATGGTACAATGTTATTTTACAAACAACAGAAACCTACGCTTCTTGTACATCACGTTTTATTTATGTTACTTTTATATATTTTTAATGAAAACTGTTGCCATTAATTTCGAAATATTTTTGATAGAAAAGTAAAAAGAATATGAACATGTTTGGTTTAAACTAAATGCTTCTCTAATCATTTTCTCTAAAATTTGCGTTGTGCCTTAGAGTTAAAAGACAATAATTAAAAATTACAATTCACTTTCGTTTAATGCATTCCAGTAGAACTTAACGCGATATAAAAAAAAAATAAATAAATAAAAAAACAAAAAATAAAAATCCAAAAGCAAAAAGAATGAAAAAAAATAAAAAAAGAATAGTAGTATACGTACGTATAGAAGATTTCATACTTAACTAACTACTGTCTATGTATGAGGAGTATATGGTAATTATGTATGTTATCTCCTTTTTTCTTAAAATGTATTTTGTGTAGTGAACAAAATATAAAAACATTCTTAAATCATTTCATGTTTCTCGGATTCATAGTTAACTCCAAGCATCACTCCATAGCATAATCATCCCAATTATACCAATCATTATCACTGCCACCTGTAATTGATGTCACAGCTGTTACAGAATTTCTTTGAGTCATTTCATAATGTTTGTCAATGTCTGCATTCCTGATACGATCTATAGTTCTTGTTACCACTTGGTTCTCCATTTGTGCAGTATTGAATTGATTTAAAGGATTCAAATTATCCAACAATTCCGAAGTTGAGGCATTATGTTCTAAATTCATGGACTCTGGAGTGGATGATATTGTTGCTGTCGTTGTCGTTGTCGTTGCTGTTGTCGTTAAATTATCATCATCATCATCATCATGGCTCTTCTTACGTTTCAATATGGCAGCATGTAATTCTCTAGAGCAACTGTGACCACGAGATTGTGCACGCTGAACTTGTAATATTGGTTCATATTCGTACAGTTGACTTATGTAAAAACGATCCAAATCAGCCTTTTTATAACATATTTTAAGGCGGGCGAAAGCATTACTGAAAAAAATAAAAAAAAGTTCATTTAATTTCAATCCAAATGTAAATTATATTTAATAACTTTTGTAAAAATATTCTTAAAAGACATCACAATTTTTGAATATATCTGGCAATAAACGAAACGAATATGCATGCGATTAGGAGTACATCAGCTGTACAAATAGTTCCTCAGTTTTATTTTTCTTCTTCTTTGTGAAAAACGGCCGCTTATTTCAAGGGAATAGTAAGAAGTATATTAATCAAAACATTGGCCACCAGTAGCCACTATTTTTAATTTCTTTCTGACAATATATCTAATCTTTGCTGAGACCGTCCATGCTTTGCCATAATAATAAAATATAAGCCGCATTAAGTCGCCGACTGACATCAGCGTTAATCAGACGTAGTAGGAATCCATGAATGCCGCGAGGAGGGTAGTAAATTCCAGCTTAATAGATGGATTTTTCGCATATGGAATCGAATGTCATTATGCTGCAAAATCATGATAGTATAAACATCTTTGGGTAAATTGCATCAATGATAGCTTGTAATATTCCCTATTAATGGTTCTACTTGCTGGGACAAACCCATAATATAGCATAATCAGCCGAATCGCTTAAAGGGAATATTTAGAGTATACAAGTGAATATTTAGTTTTACCGACGATGTTAACAATTTCGCATCACAATTATTTGCCTCGCAACGTACCTATTGATTATCATACATCACGATTCGGCAGGTCCCTTTAAAATTAAGCAGGAAAACTAACGCTTCTCGCGTTCGGCCTTTTTTTTTAGCTTAAGCAAGGCTTAAAGAAACCAATTTCACAAGAAGAAATCACAACTTGACCAAAATCCGCATAAAAAGCGACACTTAGGAAGACCGGCCAGGATTAATTTCTACACCTTATATATATGCAATATTGAATGTAGTTGATTGTTTTTATGTGTTATTTTGAGCGCATCAGCTATATGTTGTAGTCCTACTTACAACTTTTAATTGGTAGTTTTTGCTTCAGTTTATCTTACCGCTACATTTGTCCCACCATTTGGTCTCGACTTTAATTATTGGTTTTTGTTTCAATTTTCATAGTAATCACGATTCAAACACACAGCCAGACGAACAAATATTTATATCACAAACAATGTCCCCAAGGTTTTTAACGAAAACCACAGCACATTCTTCGTAACTTTTTAATGGCGATCTTTAAAAGAACCAAAATTAGTTATCTACAAATCTTAAAGGGGACCACAGACTATTACATTAAAATCAAATCAAATTAAATATGTTTTCCTCAAACGAGAAACATGATAAAACATTTGACAGACTTGACTTTTGATTGGCAAAACCGAACGTTATTATAATATGAATCATTCAATTTTTGTTTGACCTTTTCTAGTTATGCGGGAATGCCAGTCTATAAACTTATAGAAATAAATAAGAAGTAAATTCGTATAAACTTCTCATAAACTGTTCCATAATATAACACAGGGATAAGTAATCGATTATAAATTAAGCTTACGACAGATATATTATAATTTCTTACCTAAAATTAATATTGTATTTATACATGAGATAAGCCACAATTATAGTTAAACATTTCTGCTCCCCACCATTACAGTCGATCACCAATATTGTACCACCAACTTGCAAAGCTTTGTTAATGAATTTTACAGCTCGATAGCAATTCGGTAGGACGGTTGTCAGATAGGATTTTTCGCCGAAATTCAAATCGATAACTTCAAATTCCTGACCAAAGCTCAAACTCTTTCTCAACGACATAGACAAAGGACAAAAACAATCAAATGCTTGTTGCTGCGCGTCACTAATACCACCGGTTCGAGTATCGTTATTGTTTTGATTATGGGCTGTTCGCTGGCATAATTTGAAGATAGACGGCTGTTGATTCGGATAATATAACTCCTGTATGTGCTTATCAATGATTATGATGTGCGTAAAACTGTAAGCACTTAATTGTTCTGCTTGCCAATGTATAAAATTCTTTGACAAATATATACCAGGCATAACACACTCCACCAATACTTCATTGTTGGGAGAAGATGATACGATTGCCACCGTGCCTGCAGCTGAATCAATATTTTCGTGTATCTCGGCACTAAAAATTCCCTCAGCATGATCTGCATTCATTAAGGGCAATGTTATGTTTCCTCGGGCATTAACCGCGTTTGTTGCTTGTAGTCGATGTTGTTGTTGTTGCTGTTGGTGTTGATGTCGCTGATGCTGTCCTTGAGCGTGGCTGTTACTGTTGTGGTTGTTAATATTATGTGCAATCGAAACTGCCTCAAAAGACATGGTATCAAAATTATTAAATTCTTTAGAAGTTATTGTAAACGTTTTAGGCAGTGTCTGCAATTAAAAGGAAATGAAAAGAACGTCAATTTAAATTAACGGAGAAAACGAGTGAATAAACCATTATTATCAGATTATAAGTTTAGCTATTAAAACATTGATTTGCGGCAATGTAACAAACTATCAAAATATACCCCTACTGTGGCTTGCATGGCATCCGCTAATGCGCAAAAAAGTCTTACCATTTTTTAAGTCCTTAAAGTGACAAACAGCATCCAAACAACCGAATCCAAGTCCGCCCGGTTGTTTTAGTATCACCTTCCACTTAAAAATTAACACTCATTTACGAATATATGTTATGTTCAATTATTTCTTTGTTTCTTGCGATTTCTTTTCTTATCAAACTTTAAGACCTGTATTCATTCATCCGTCTATCTTTTCCACCGATTAGCTTCTGTGTATGATATTTTCGCGCAATTTACTTTTTCATTCTTGTTCTTCTTCTTGTGTATGTGTACGGTAAGTAATTTGTTGTTGCCTGTAAAAAAATTTTCACTTTGCTGATAAAAAAAAATATTATTTCGCGTTAATACGAAGTATTTCACGTGCTTCCTATGGAGAAAAAAAAAAATTTTTATCACAATTTGCGAACAATGGAAAATAAAAAATTTTTTTATTATTTATTTATTATTAAAAAAAATTTTTCACGAAACAGTTTTCGTACATAATTAAACCGATTTTCACTGTCCGTTTTCTTCTTACTACCCTGTTTTTAAATCACTTTATATGTTGGTTGCCACATTCAAGCATTTGCAATTAGATGTAGGGGATTTTCTGAAGTACTTGGGAAAATATATTGACGAAGACTACGCCCAGCTCCCTCAGGGCAAAAATTTGTTATTTCTTGACAACTAGCTCGGCTTTAGAAATAAACGTAGTACCATTGGGCAATGTCATCGTATTGTTTTGTACATCAGAGAACCAATGAAAGTTAAAAGTACTGTGTTGATGCATTCATAGATGGGGAAAAAATCTTCGATAAAGTCTGGTCAGATGGGCTACTTCTCTGGTTTAAAAAATTTCTTCCATTTCCTCTGTATTTGCTGCTTTATAGCTATTCGCAAAATATACATTTCTCTGTTAAATTTAAAAAAGTTAGATTCAATATATATAAAATTAAAGGTGGAGTGGCCGAATGAAGCGTGTCATCCGAACGCAGACAATATATGACCTGCGGCATACGCTAATGACACAGAACTCCAAATCCATCTCAAAAAAATTTCTGTTTAGCTGAGCAAATGAAATATCAAAATATGTGCTGAAAAATTCCGCACATTAAGTTTTCGCTAAAGATGGGGGTTCTTGTCCTTCACTATTTTTTTGCCAACGACTGTGCAAAATATCTGGACTTACATATTTACCAAAGATCAACATGAAAAAATCATCTAAAATCTAAATGCTGGCAGCTTGACTTAAAAAATAAAAGACTATGGTTTTATTCGTCCATAATCTCATCTTAACCTGCGATATATATGCATTCTATACAAAAGTACTCCCCAACCTATTTGAACCTATAGCATATAGCTGTAAGGTGCGAGCGGGAGGAAATTAGCGGAGCGGTAGGAGCTAATACGTGCCTAGTTTACAAACTTCAAAACTCAGGAAAGTAAGTATCCATCTTCGATAAACGATTCTCCGTAAACTTCGCTATTGTTTTCTGTGCGTTCGTCCATTTTGGATAAATATAGCGACAAGTAAGCAAAAGTAAGGTAATCCCATATGTAAATGGATTAATAAAACAAAGAAAATCAAATTGTATTATTTGTGATATGTTTTTCATATAAATTTACATTTATTTATTTATATATATTATATAAAAATATAATAATAAATTTAACGATAAATAAAAATGTTAACTGCAAATGTTGTAGAATATTAGTTATACATCGAATTGCTTTAACTAGGAGAGATTTATTGAAACTTCAACATCGCCATGTAAATGATGTGTGGATATTGAAAAAGTAACTCCTCACTATACCAAATAATTTTAAAATTTGGCATTTTGTTTTGTAACACCTTTAAGTTTTGTATACACAAACGTACATATCTCTCCGCAATAGAACTGCGGCAACCCTATATAATTAGATAATACGAGATTAAATTATCAGATAGTAAGGGCCGTTGGCGATATCTGAATTTAAACTGAAAGTTTATTAACAAGCACATTTTTTAACAGGCACACGTAATCAAAACTTAAATTATTGATATTTCTAAAACATATAATTTGCTTAGGTTATTGTGATTGACTTTTTTGCCGGCTTTGAGTGAGAGGGACACAAGATTATTTTGACAACATATGGAGAAGAGCATAAAATATTAGGTGGTTGCAAAAAATTTAAGCCAGCGATTTTTTCAGGTAAAAATGATAAATAAATAGGAAATACCATGATTTTGACCTTTCTCTATATAAAATTATGGTTTTTCATTTAATATTATTGATTTAGTCAGCACAAGATGGCGCTAATCATGGAACGCTAAAATTTCTGCTTCCAAATTCGTTACTTTTATTGTTAACTTGAAGAGATCTGTGGCCGAAACCCACCAAAGATGTTCAGAGGTTTATGATGGTACTGCTTCATCATATTCCAATTGTCGGTTTTGGTTTCAACGATTTAAAAGTGACGACACGAATTGACTGGCTGACTGGGAATTTTTTTGCCACTTTTACAAGAGTGTCCAGGATACATCGTTACAGCTCGAATGGGAAATTTTGCCACACCCAGCCATGGCAACTATTTTGATTAATATAAAATGTACCAATTTTCCACAATAAATTCCTTTATCAAGTTTAAAAAATTGCCAACATTTTTGCAATCGTCAATTCATTATTAATAGGTCTTACTTACAATATTTGTGTAATATATTTGCAGATCCAAAATCACTGTACGTATATTTTATTTTTATAATATGCATAAACACAGTCTCACACAATTAAAGTTTTTTAATTATTTTCGTCATTTCGTCAGCAACAAAATTCACACAGCACGAGTTCTAAAGCAACAAAATACATATACACAAGTTTAATTAAGGAATGAAACAATTAAATTTAAATTCATAACTACAAACATTTGTTTAAATCTTTTAAAGACTATGTTTAAAACGTTGTACATATTATGCTATCAAAACACTCGTGCACAATTTCGACAAACTTTTCATACTTGAAAACTGTTTTATAAACAATTCCAACTTTTCCTCAATATAAATGTAAATTTTTCAAATCTTTATTAGATATATTCATCTGCTATATATGCTCCATATATCCCATTTCGCTTGCATGTCTTACGATAGCCAACAATTTGGAATTTACCATGTCACCTCCGGCATTCATTGAAAGTTGATAAAATTCGTCACTATGTACATTGACAGCAAACAGCTCTGATAATTGTTCACATTCTTGTTCACTGCATAACATCCACGGTAAAAAATGTAAACAAATCATAACACCATAAAAACCAAAACGCGTGAAATGTTTTTGAAAGTTTTCAAAACTATAGTACGATAAAATCCTAAAAATCTCGTCTGATGTTTTTTGATGAGCTTTTAAATTATTGGAAAGTATTGAAATTATGTTAGTATGGTAGCAAACCAACAAGTCAGACCAAATTTCTGAACGAATGTCTTCAGGTGTATTGAAATACATAAAAAAACTTAAATCCAAAGCCGGAGAACCATAACGTAATTCCTGAAAAAATTGTACCGATATTACATGATAAGAAATTTTTAAAAGTTATAGGCAGTTACTTGAAAATCAAACATTTTTATATCCTCCAATTCGTTAAGAGAAGCTTCTTGTTCTTGATTTTTGTGTTTAAATAAAACATTATTACGATTGTAATCGCCATGCAAAATAACAGCAAAATTGTTGTCGTCTTCGTTTATCAGAACTTTAGTTCGCAAATTTTCCAATAACTTGCAGGGTTCATGAAAATATTTTTCTCGCAATTTTTTCAAATTCTCAATTAATTTTACATCCTTATCATTTGAGCTGTCAAAAATGTTATCATCCTTATGACGTTCCAAATAATCAAAGAAACGATCAAAGGCGACACGATATAAAATACGATAGAAATTATTTTTGTCTTCATCTGGACGTTTTATATCTATAAATGGTAATGGTTTTATGCCTGCAATCAACTGGTTCCACTTGGTAATATTAGTAGATCTTAATGCATATGAGAACGCATGATATTTTCCTATTAGACGGCTCATAGCTAATAAATGTTCAAACTTAAGATACAAACGAGGACCCATTCGATAGTTTAAGGGTTTTAAATGCTCCAAAACCAAAACTGATTCTACGTCCTTAACATTGGAACTTAGTCCTTAAATAAAACAGAATGAAATCATAAATATATATTTAGATGCCGAAATTTTCTTTTACTACCTTCAATGTAACCGAACTCTGCTACATAACATTTAGGTAATAAATCTTCTACTTTCACTGGGCACTCTTCGGCAACTTCCATTGCTTCTTTAAAAGCTGCCAAGACCGACGTGTAAAAGTAAATCTCATTAGCAAATTGTATATAGGATTTGCTGGATTGACGGAAATCTCTTTCGCCACGCATTACCTTTAGTATGAACCACCGTTCCTTAACGCTGAAAATAAAGAACGTGTGTGTGCAGGTACGTATGCGCGCTGTATACGATATTATTTTTTAATTAGGTTAGTAAATTCACTTACCTCTTTGCAGATTTTGTTTTAAATTTTATAATATACAGAGTGGACATAAAACCATCCAAGCCTGGCGAATGATCTATCTCGTAGGAAACAAATTCTTCCTTTTGCAGATGTTGCATAATTTGTGGTACTAAATGATTTCTTAGGTATTTGTCAGGTAACTTTAGAGCCATAATAATAAACCAACGTCCAAAATAATAAATACTTTTTATTCAGAGATAATTATCGTTCTTCCCATAACCAATACTAATGTGTCAAGATAAATCATTTCTTATACTATAGGCGGAGTTTTGTAAATAGTTCACTAATATATTATTACCTACCTATCACAATGTAAACAATCTTTAACAGAGTTGTATGATTTTATTTCTTGCTAAACAAAAAAAAAATAAACAAAATATGACAATAAATTTTGCGTGGCTTTGATAAGCGTACGTGTATGCTGTAATTATTATTGAAATATTTGGATTAATATTCAAATTTCAGCTTTTCTTACATTTCAAAGAGTACTTTATATAAGATCACATTTACTTCGTTTTTAAAAATGGTTTTATTTCCTTTATAATCCACTTGCGTTTTATACCAAACAGCTGAATACAATAGCGAAAGCTAACTTTCAGCTACGTGTTTAGCGCCCTCGTTTTTTTGACGTACCAGTATAATTGAGCATTCCATGTTGCCAGCTGCGATTCAAAATATTAGACAGATATATTTATAATTGATTACGCCAAAAATTGTATATGGATAGCAAGAATAAGAAGACTGCAGATTGTGGTAAAAATAATCTTTAGTTAATAATATTAATAGACGAATCATCTATAAACTCTGAGTAAATGGAGTTATGGAGCAAGAACAATTCATACAACTGGAAGTATGTCGCATTTGTGTAAATTGTTTTCCACTCGCCGAAATGGACTTCATCAGTATTTTCGATATTAATGAGGAATTTTCCAAAGAGTTGCTATTCATTCAACAAGAGATTAACACATGGGAACTAAATGTGAGAAAGATTTGTAAATTTTGTACCATTTTTATATGTTTCAGCTTTTGCAGATATCACCCGGTGACGGCTTACCACAGAGAATGTGTGCAAACTGTTTTTCCAAATTTCGTAGTATTGAAACTTTTCGTCAAGAATGTTGGGATGCTCAACAGAAACTCATGCAAACTTTGATACAACCCAATGATATAGGATTCGCGAACTCTGGCGATAACCTTGTACAAAGTGAAAAATGCGTACATTTTTTTAGTAATTTAGAGCATAACGAATCTCATCAATTGTTGACAAATGGACAAAATCAAATCCCATTGCATGAGTATTCTGAATATGAAGGTAATTTTTCTCAACTCATGGACTCTTCGTCGATGATGCTACCAAATGATATAATGGACTCGACCAATGAGTTGGATTTAATAGCAGCTACTGAAGCAGATTTATGCTCACTTACAACAGCCAACCCATCCGCCAATGCTCTCTATTTAAACGAAAGTGGACCTGAAACTAAAAGTGTGGAATCAGAAATGATTGCTAAGACCGAAGTAACACAAGTCATCTCTGAGGATTTTGAGGCACTATTACAGCATAGTATTATTCCCAATAAAAGCAAAAATGATTGTGTAAATATAAACGAGGAAGCAGTCCAAAAAGTAGTTGAAAAAAATAAAGTAACTATTCAAAAGGTTGAAGTTTTGACAGAACCCAATACAATAATGACTTCTAGTAATGATTGTTGGAATTCAGATAATGAATGTGATGACCCTAAAGTGAATGAGCGTTTACTTGGTATAACCTTTGCCTGCTATTATTGTTATTGCCCTGACGTCGGCGCCATAGGCCATATAATATTTGCCAACGATGAAGATCTTTCAGAACACTTTTTCATTGTACACGACCCGAATCGCCCTTACAATTGCCCCGATTGCACGCTGACATATAGAACCCAAAACATGCGCGACAATCATTATCGTTTGCAACATTTAATTAATCAGGGCCGCGAATGTAATTTTTGCCATCAGCCCGTGGATCCATTAGCTGGTCAACATATTAAGCATCAGTTGCAATGTCTATATGTGGGCGATTGGGAATGTGATAATTGCAAACAGAAATTTCTATGCACAAGTCTGGCACGTTTTCGATTGCATCAACTAAGCCATGACCCAATAAAGCAATTAAAGTGTACTTTATGCGATCGTAACTTCTTGCGCCGTGCTAATTTGGAAGCTCATCAGAAAACTCACGCGAATGATAATTTGCTCGCATATAAATGTCATGAGTGTGCGAAAGGTATAGAAATATGAAAGAATCTTACAAAAATGACTCGGACTCAATATAAATTTTTGTTCTCGCAGGCTTTTCTAACGAATATAACTTGAAATATCATAAATACGTGCAACATAAGGGTGATATTCCTGCTAAATGTGAATTTTGTCATAAAGGTTAGTATATGAAGTTATCGGTTCATATAAAAAAAACGGTTTCTCCCTTTCTTACTGCAGGCTTTGTCTCAATTTCGTATCTCCAGCGTCATATTCGCAAAACACATTTTAAGCAATCTTCTGACCAAGATATTTCCGCTCTTTTACGATGTCCCCGGTGCGAAGCTCAGTTTGAAACCTTGCAACAACTTTGCTTACATATGCAACAATCCAAAGATCAAAACGGTAAATGCATTGACTTGCCAGTTAATAATTTAAAGGACAACAACAAAAGGCGCCAACAAGGTCAAGGCAGTTACATATGCCCACATTGCCCACGACGTTTCAGAGTGAAAACACAATTTCAAAGGCACGTCAGTGCACACGATCTCACGAATTCGAAGTCTTTTCAGTGCCAAGAATGTGAGGCTCATTATAGTAGTGCATGGCATCTCGAGAAACATATTAGGATGGCTCATGTGAATGCAAACACTTATGTTTGTGAAGAATGCGGTAAATGCTTTGCTTTTAAGAAAGATTTAAACGATCATCAGTTGTATCATACGGGTAAGATTAGCTTTTATGTTTATTTGTTGATTACCACATTTTATAAATATTTTAATAATTATAGTCCAATTGCGTGATGTTGATGTGCAAGGAATAGGTGATATGAATGCAGAATCATTAATGAATGGCATCGATATACCAGAACTGAAGCATAATTTTATTAATGAAAATCATATCGTTAATGATAACGATGACAATGATATAAATCACAATCATTCTTCTGGGAATTATAATGATCTAATCCAACTGCCTTTTAATATTATGGATCGGAACGTAGAGGAAGTAACCGAAATTGCTACAGCAACTACAACAAGCGACGCCCTTACCATGCATTCTTCAGACGACCAAATGATGATGGATTATGTTATCGACAATAGTTGTATAAATTTTCCGCACTCATCTAATGATAACATAATCAATGGCATTATCCAAAATGATCTAAACATATCCGGAAATCACGCGTATTTACTGCCTTCGACATCCAGCAACAGTCATGGTCAGCTTGATCAGTACTTCATGTCCTCTTTATTGGATACCGAACAAGAAGTCACAGTTGCCTAGTAGTTCAGTTTGTTTTCGACTTTACCACCTTTGGTTGAAAATTTCCTTTAGTAAGATTAAGAATATAAAATGAGAAAAAATATTTTAAAAGAATTCATGAATAACTTGCAAATATTGTCACGTAAGGATCTGATATCGTGCGATAGTACAAATGATAGTAGGAATAAAAGAGGATGCTGATCGATTTATTGATCCATCCATAAATCGCAACCGTTTGGTGACGGATATTTAAGATGCGTCTATTCAAAAGCGAATAAAGCGCTTTTGCTTGTTACTTAGAATGTTTACGTTTAAGATATACGTTTTTTTTACTAAAAGTTATTGAATTGTGGAGAAAATTTCAATTCTTACTTTTTCCGAGTACTTTTCTTGGTTATTTTTTTTTTTTTTTTTTTTTTGTTATAAAAAATGCAATGTTTACCTCATCTTTTTTATGTTTCAAAAAATTAGATCTATGATTTAATACTTTTAAGCGAATTTTTTGATACCCTACAAATTTATCTTTTATCTGTAATTTAGTCAAGCATGTCCCAGATTTAACCTCTTTCGTTTATAAGAAAAATAAGCAGAACAGGACAAAGAAATTAACACAATTTCTAAAAGTTTTTCTTTTGCAAATCATCATAAATATATGCAGATATATTT
>KK499979.1:85863-186769 GCA_000688715.1 Glossina pallidipes
GAAAATTTCAATTCTTACTTTTTCCGAGTACTTTTCTTGGTTTTTTTTTTTTTTTTTTTTTTTTTGTTATAAATAATGCAATTTTTACCTCATCTTTTTTATGTTTCAAAAAATTAAATCTATGATTTAATACTTTTAAGCGAATTTTTTGATACCCTACAAATTTATCTTTTATCTGTAATTTAGTCAAGCATGTCCCAGATTTAACCTCTTTCGTTTATAAGAAAAATAAGCAGAACAGGACAAAGAAATTAACACAATTTCTAAAAGTTTTTCTTTTGCAAATCATCATAAATATATGCAGATATATTTTTCTTAAATTGGTATTTTATTGATATTATTATTATTATTATATAGCAAAACCGCTATCGTCCCCAAATTAATTTCTACTGAGGGTTACTTGCTGGTTACATGGTTTCTCTTACTTGAAAAAGTCGTTCCTAATAGGTAACTATAGTCTTTTGAGAGTCGGTTTGAGTCTGCTTTTAAAAGTCTGCGTTTGTTCTCTTTTTTATGCTACTTATATACATGACTACGCCTCGGCTTAATAAATTCATATCCTTAGTATAAGTTTCCCAGTTTTAAGTGAAACTCTTATTCTCTTTTCATAGCGGATGCCTACAAATTTACCAAGAACATTTTTTCTTTAGTTTATTTTTTGCATCTATATGAAATATTTTTTCAAAATTTCTCAAAACAACACAACTTCCTTTGCATTCATTTGCCTCTAGCAACGACCAGTTTAATCCTTCGGGCGATTGCCTGTCCGATTGCGACAAGCGGTCATATGTAGTACAGCGTGAGAATCTCAAGGATCCTGGCAGGGAATTAGTTTTTAATGAATCAGAGAAAGCGTAGACATTTTCTTCTCTACCATATCGATATATCCTAAAAGTGAACCAATTTCTACGTCGGGTATAATATGTTGAAGAAAATAATTGGGGCATACCGATAAGCCACCAAAAATGTTTGGCTATCTATCGCGGTTAGTGTTTATGACACAGAATTATTTTAAAATTCTTTTATTGTATTTTAAACAAACGCCTTTTTGCAAAATCCTTAGAAGGCAGTAAATATTGCAAAACGCAATGACAGTTGATTGTTGGATGGAGATGGACCAAGGCAGAATCACGGTTTTAAACATTTAAATTTATCTCCCAGAAGAAAAGCTCTTGAAAAAATGCCAATTGCTTAAGTAATGACTTCAAAGAATACTTAATGACACGCGGTATGTTCACTGGAGTGCTGTCGAGGACTCTTTCTTTTTCTAGTCGTTCAGATGATTTTGATAGTATACAGGAATTAGATGATTTGAAAGAGAATCAATTAAGTTCTAGTAATAGACCTTGAGAACATATGAACAATGCAAGGAACGTGCAACTAGTAGTAGTAGTAGCTGCAGCGCTTCGTCGTTGGAGTAACAATCCATTTATTTTACTTAACAATCTACGGAAACTCTCAGCTTTCAGTCAATCAGTAGGAATGACAAAAATGATCCAAAACATAATCACATCACGTCAAAAGAAAGTTATTTTTTTAAATTTCTTTATGAACAAATAAAAAATAAAAAACACGTTTCGCAGTAATTTCAATAATACAGTTTTTGACGAACAAATATTAGGCAGAGTTGATAAAAAAAAACTTTTTTTTTCATTTTGGAAATTTTTTTTTTTTGAAAACTTATTCGTTGATTACTCAGCACCAGTTCGCAGTTGCGATAGCAACTATAGTATAAGATTTTTTATGGACTACACAAAAGAGGGACATTTCGGTTTAGGTTTGCATTATGTCCTTATTTTAACTTGGGCCAGGCTTCGTTGATAAACTAACTGTATGGCGCATATACTTTAGCGTCAGTCTAGCGAATTAAGTTTGGAAAGAAAACGTTCGCCCATCACGCCCGTAATCGTACAAAATATAGCACACAATAATAGGAATAAGAGAAGAATATATAAAATAAATATTAGAAAATGATGACGGAAAGCAAAAAGCGATACTATCGCACAAGATCGTGCACACACGCTATAACAAAGTGCCCGCTATTAAAAGGATCAAGTATCATACACATGTGTACGTGTGTATTGTGCATTGCTGGGTATCGAAATAATGCAGATTAGATCGCAAGCAATTTATTTTCTGTTGTTATACCTACCACGAGAGCGAGGTGTATATTTATTTTGTCAAAACGCTTACAACACCTTCAAGTTGGCTTCAGAGTCCCAAAAGGTATACGTATATATTCTTGATCATTATCTAATCCTGAATCGATTTAAGCTTGTATGCGTGTTCGTTTGCGTGATGTCGGTAGAAGCATTCTCGCGGTCGCGAATTTAAGGAGATCGACTTTATATTTTTCAGCTACATTGAAAGTTAATGTAAACAGATTGATGTTCAAAATCGTCCAAATCACATGGGAGAACTAGGTGTAATCAAATATGTCTCGGTTGACTAATGAAAACGTAACTCTCTTTTTATACGATAGATGCGTTCCGAAAAAATTCGTGAGCAAAAAAGTTCATCTAAAAAGTGAAATAGGTGTGCTTAGGCTTAGATAGTTGCATAATTATGTTCAAATGAAATATTTTTTCGAAGAGTCGTTTAATTTTAAAATAAATTTTTTTCCTTTTATTTATTTCTGTATTGTTTTAAATAAAATAACAAACTTAGCATACTTTCTATTGAGTGGAGCGCTCACTGCACTCGATGAACTCGTTGCTATAACAGCGGTTGTTAAGAAAGAAAAATACCAGTAGCAAGACATTTTATCAGCGAAAAGTAAAGCAAACCCCTTTAGTAATAAAGAAAGGAATCTTATCTGCCACCAAAAGTCCCAATATACGTATAATAAAGCTTCTGTTATCTCCTAATAAATTGAACGGCGATCTAGAAACAATTTTTAGAAAAGCATTAAGTGATTCTCTTCAGTATTTTAGTAATGCAATAAGGAAACAAATAAAACCGTCGATCAATATTTTCAGAAAATTTGGGAAAAAATAGTTTAAAAATAAAAATGTTATTTTTAATGTTGTCCGTTTATGTTTTTGTTTTTGTTATTGCAGTTATTACCGTATTTTTGTTATTGTTGCGTTTACAATCAAAGCTAATTTTCGACATCTATCCGGATAAAGGAATTTTTTACGAACTCAAATATCTTATAGCTAAGGTGCTATTGAAACATTTACGTTATAAGTTTTATTATAAAAATGAAAGCGGTTTAAATTCTTCAGAGAGTTTTGAGGTACACGATCAACCTCAAGTCTTGGATGAACATCCGAAAAGCTATGACGTTATTTCATTTATGGCGGCTAATATCAGCGGACAAAAGCTGTTAATAAATTTAGAGCGCCGTCGGAGAGGTATTATGAAAGCTTGCTTTTACCTGTGGCTTCCAGAATACGGTTTGTTGGCTTTGCCTAAACTGCCAGAAATGTTATATTTTACAACGGATGGTAACACGGAGAGTGAGGAATTTAAAGGCATTGGCTTTCATATTTATCCCGAAGAGCCGATGATACGTTGGCGTATTAAATATGAAGGCTTACTAAAGCAATTAGATGAGGGAAACAAGCTCCTACAGGTTAAATTGAATTTGACCTTTAAGTCAACCGGTAAATATTTTAATTACAACCGTGATCTAAGTTTGGCAGTTATAGCTGATTCTTTAGCTCGCGAAGCTTGGAATGAAAGTTTTTATACAATGCTGAAAAATGTGGACAAAGTTTTGCAAAAACGTTTACACTATGAACAAAATGGTCAGCTAACGGGTAGCTTGGAAATTTGTGAAAAGACTGATAAACTCGCTGGAAATATCCCGTTAACACTTAGCGGTTTTCGGGATCATAGTTTCGGTACCGAACGTTGTCTATCCACTATTAATCGTTACGTTTATGTGGCGTTGTTTTTAGAAGATGGATCCAGCATGGTAGTGGGTATTCTAAGCCAGCCCTCATTTTTCCTCTCTTCGCTAAAAGTGGGTTATATATGTTCCAAAGATGGTGACTATAAACCTATAACGGCCTGCAATTTTGAATTGTATTCGTACGGTGAGAAGGGTATACCGCCGCGACATCAAAACTTTATTGTTTACACAGTTGATAACGAGTATTTTGTTCAAATAAAAGTTCAAGATTCAACCGAGCGTTACGCGGGCGCGAATTGGGAAGCTAAAATCTATAATCAATTTGTCGCTTGCTGCATCAATGGTAGACATGGTCACGGCATTACCGAGTATCTGTATCGCCATAAAGGTGGGCGGCCCGAGGAAGCGAGCTACTCCGACCCGGAGTGGTATAAAAGAGCACGAAAATTTGAAGATGATATCGAAGATCTTGAGCAAAATGAATTAAATTCATTTTCTCCGTAGTCGAAAAGGCTGATTTGAAATTTTTTAATAAAAGAAAATTTAAATGTAACCTAATATTTCAGGGCTTTCCTCTTGCGATTCACATTAAAGTCATATCGAAATTTCGACACTTTCATACCTTGTGCGTCCAGAATCGTTCAGAATCGTTTAGTTTGTAGTGTTTGAAAATCCTTTTCACTGGTATGTAAAGTTTTCATAATTATAGGCGATTGCTTGTTGAGCTAACGATCGCTTCCGAGTTGTTGTCTTTTTTTAATTTAAGTGTTTCCTCTTTAACGTTCGATGCCACATTAACTTCGCTAGCTTTACGCTTTTGATTTCTGGAGATTTTTCCTGCGCCGACTGTCGTAGAGCGGGTAGGGGTTGCCCGCAAAAAACTATTGCTATTTTTATCTTTTTGTTCTACAGTCTCCGTTTTAATGAAATGATTAGCCGCTAAGGTTACTACTGGAGCTATCATAAGTAAGCTTTGAGCTTGAATAGGCTGCGACGTTAATTTGGCAACAGCCTTAGCAAGAACGTGACCATTTAATGTCATTTTATGATTGTTATTATTATTGTTATTTGGCTCATTTTCTTCCTGTTGTAAATGCTGTTCCTCTTGGTTTTTTTGCCATTCGAGTATACCGGTTAATAATTTTATATATTTGATGGCTGAACGTAAAATTTCGTTTTTTGATAATTTTTTATCGGGTGGATGAGTTGGCACTAATTTCCGGAGCTCAGCAAAAGCGCTGGACACATTTTGTTGACGCCATCGTTCACGGGTATTAGTAAATACTTTACGTACGGTGCCCATAACAAAGCCATTCTTGGGGTACACTTCTACCGGCGACGTAGCGGTTTGAAATATAGGAGGCGAAGCTATCAAAGGTAGACTACACGGTGAACCCAAACAATTGCTGGCGGAGGCTATAGATAGATAGATAGATAGATAGAAAGAGAGAGAGAGAGACAGAGAGAGAGAGAAAGAGAAAGAGAGAGAGAGAGAGATAAAAGGAAAAAAGACCAGAACTTCGCAAACACTTTCAATTAAAGGGGTTTAATTAAACGCTATACCTTCAGTTTGATTACCATTCAATAAAATGTAATTTCGATATTCTTCTTCTTCTTCCTCTGTGTCATTTAAAGAAAAATCAGATAGTTCGCCATCCGATAGAGACTCCGTCTTAGGATTTACTACGGGTTGATGACGTATCAAAGCCGGCGGTTTGCCGAATATACTTAATTCAGTCACAGGCTGAAGAGAATTCTCGTTAGCAGATAACGATACAATTCCCGTTTTAGTTAAATTAGATTTTATGGAAATTTTTGCATTATTCTCCGCACTAGAATTGGGAGCAGATGGCTCCTCCTTATCCTTTGGCCAAGCCATTCTATTTCATTTATTTATTATTAACTGTAATTCCACTTTATTTATATTTTAATTAATTTTCAATTAATTATATATACATATATATTTTTTGTTGTTAAATTTATTTACTTTGTTCCATCCTTCTATCTGATTTCTGAAGTCAATTTTAGTTATATGTCAATTATTTCATAGAATTTTTCTTTGACAATTTCTTCCGCATATTCTTTCACTTCAGTTGTTAAGTATGATATGTGGTTGTACGATAGGTTAGCATCCTTTAAAATTTCATATACAATACGGTCAGTCATGTTGAATTTTCACGCATGCATAGATGAATACGTGGCTTTACTCCGCCTAAAGGGCGGTGCTTAACTGTCAGAGTAGTAAGTTGTTAAATAATAAAGGCTTTTGCAGATTTCGAGATTTCAAGAATTCCTAAGAGAATAAAAGTCACCTTACCTTTAAATTTTCTATGGGGAAAATTTCGAAGAGAAGAGTGGACAGTGTAGTAAAATGGGAGTTTCTCGCATTTTAAATTGTGCGAGATATGTTAAAAAAAATGGATAAATTTTCAAATTTCGGTCAAGGCTATACCAAAAGCGCATATTGAAAGCCCTTCGTGGATCGTCAAAGCGCTGGCATAAGTGTATTGGATTTCAGAGGAATAACTTTGAAAGGGACAAAGTAGATATTGACGAGTAAATAAATATTTTTTCGAGAAAAATAAAGAGTCCAACCTTTTTTTTTTTTAAAACCCATCTCGTATATCCACTCGAATGGTGCATATTACTTTTGTTAAAAGACCCAAAAATGAAAATATATCCGAGCGGAGAATTTTAAAACCATTTAACGATTTAGTTTAAAAGTAATACCGAACATAAGCTCCAATCCATAACAGATATCATTTTCAAATCTGTCATCTATATTTACGAGCGAGAATATAATCCCGATTAAAGACAACTAACACTAAGCCTAATTAATAAATAATTGGATTTATTTTTTTTAAATTTTGTTTTATTGATTTTTTTCATTTAAATATATTTTTAGAGTAGTGTTCGAGAATAATTTAAAAAATCATCCGCCTGAGCGGCCGAGTAGGCAAGAGTCTCGACTAGCAATTCAATGGTCGTGGGTTTAAATCTCAAGTGCGGTAGAGTTTTAATAATAATAATAATAATAATAATAATAATAATAATGTTAATAAAAATAAAGCCGAAACCCTTAGATACTAGTCTTAGTCTTAGAATTTATTCTCTGGCTAAATCTATATAATAATAATAATAATAATAATAATAATAATAATAATAATTTAAAAAATACACAAACAACGGTGAATTGTTATTCCGCGAGTAAATGAGAAGTCCCGAAACTAAAGGCCTAAACGACTTGTTCGTGTGCTGCAGTAAAAACACTCTTGCTCCCTTAAAAACATAATATTGCGTAGCCATGAAAAGGGTAAGAAGTAAGGGATAGTAAGGGATGCATTCATACATAGTTATATACATACCCATATTACGCATATACCTGCATGTGTTTAAATATAGGCAATGGAAGTAGATGTTTTTCGTTATATGTTTGCTTCTTGTCTAAACTTTACATTTTAATATCAGTTACACCTTAAGAAATATACATTTCTGATTTAGGTACATAACTGCGTTCAAAAATTAAGGTTAATTTTTTTCTAAAGATTTACAAGATTTACAAGCAGCTCTTTCCAGAAGTTTAAATAGCTGATAGAGAACAGAATAAATTTATGGCAAAATTCTTTGTTGTTTCTGACGCATCACGATAAGGTGCCTTCACACACCGTCATAATTAAGCCCCTATATTTTTTGATTATTCACCTGTAAGGGATTCGAGAAGAAGTCACTTCCTAGTAATCATTTTGAATTAAAAGAAGATATTAAGGAGAGTTCGATGCTTGCGCTGAAGACAAATCATTCGAAAGTTCTGTTAGAATTTAATAACGGCCTTAAGAAAGTCTAAACAAAAAAGGTTGCGCGTGTTTGTTATGGCAAGGCATGACAAGCTTCCACGACATTACTATGACTTGGTAGTTTTATACTTTACACCATATGTGGTAAAAAGTGCGTATGAGCAATTTTGAACGAGTTGAGATAAACGCAGCAGAAAATTGTTTTGAATCGATTTAAGATTATCTGTCATTCGGTCTATGTCAACATATTTCTTTGTGTACAATATGTACCTCCCGGGGGTATTTTGATGAAATCCTATACGTTAACCCGAAGATGAGCGGAGTTGAAAATAGATTGGAAATCGATCAGATCATTTTCACTTGGTAAAATGACATATCTTCAGCAAGTTGTTATCCCAAAAAAATTTCTCCTTTCCGATATTTCCCATAAAAATCGATGAAAAAGATTATAGTATTTCGGTTTACCGAAAGAACATAGAAAATCTGAATGGGATGAAATCATTTTTTGAACCCTCTTTCACATAAATATTTTTTTTGCAAACCTTTATATGGAAACAGTTAAGAATGCTATAGGCGGGCAAGGCCAACCATTAAATACCCTATTTCACTTCATTTAATTAATAATGTATCAAAACCTACATACTATTTCTGTGTACATGCATAGCTTTCATGAAGGCCTTCATATTGGGGGATAAACAAACTTCAACGTGGTCTAAATTTAGCAAACTCAATTTACTTGTCAAAGAGTTTATTATTGTCCAGTTGCTTCCGTCGTAAGAAACGACAAATTAGGCTTTGTCGCCATAAGAATCCCGATGTATGGTGCGGTCTAAAAAATATATCTATATGAACCAATTTCCAATGGTTGATTTTGGACTTATTAAGGACAAATTTTCATCATAAAATATTAAAAAAAAAATCTTTGTGTTATATAAAGCCTTACTTTTAAATAGAACCTTTATATGGGTTGGGATTCAAAAAATAAATCTACGTGGTGCACATTCGGTGAGACTAATTTTTATGTCAGACTATCATTACAAACGAATTTTTATCAAGAGGTATTAAAAATTAGGCCTTCTTACCATATAAAGATTCAGTTTCCGTAGAAATGGGTTCAAAGTTTTCACAATACTTTAGGATGCCGAAATAGTATAACTAAGCGATTTTTATCGCAAAAATTCTAAAAACTACAATATTTTTTCTTATAACGGCTTATCAAAGCAGCGCGTTAAAGAGTGGTTGAAAAAGTGGTCCGATCCGAAACACATCAATGTGCCAAATTTCATCAAAGTATCTCGAAAATAGCGATCTATATGGTGAACATAAGAATACATGAAGGGAAATCAGGCGGACAGGCGGACAGACAAGTTTAGATTGATTTAGGGAATGATTACGAATCGATCGGTGTAATAAAAGGTGGGTCTATTTCAAGCTCTTCTAGGTGTTGTGGGATATAACAAGGCTTAATTTTTGCTATCTTGTGAAGAATATCGCTGATGGATTGTATTAAGTGAAGTAAAAAAGTTTTCAAGAGATTATTTTAAATATATAATATATATATAATAAGTTGTAAACAGGTTTGCGCGGGTGTTGACTTCACTTTTTATAACCAATAGGAAATTCATGTTTGATTTTTAACGTTGGAGAATATTTCTTCATCGGTTTTGCATTAAAGAAACGTCGTCTCTATCTAGGTCCGATGGCTTTCATATAGCAACTAATTGCTGTGGAAACTTCTGTAGTCTTATTATTTCTCCGTTTCGAAACTGCTGCGAGCTGCTTAGGAGATGCCTCCTAAAGTGTAAGCTTGACGATATTCGGAAACAATTATAAAGAGAGACGGGAGACAGAGAGAAGTGAGCGAGTGAATGTATACATTTGACGTAAAAGTAAGAATATATATATATAAAAGTAAGAATATATATATATATAAGCAGAAGAATGGGAAAGAACCTTTACGCGCAAGCATAATCTTTCGTGTACCAAAGTAAATTAAAACTTTCAGGCTTCTGTGAAAACAAAATTGCATAGCCTTAAGGATTGAAAAGATGAATCAGGACATCTTTTATCTTGTAATGAGTAGGATGGAATGACTTTTAGCGGATTTCTTATTATCGGGAACTAGAAATCAAAAGTTTATGTTGGAAAGTTCTCGATAAAACTTTGCAACTCAAATAAGTTCGTAGCAAAGATCATGTTCTTTCTAACGCGTTTCCAAGGTACAAACGATTGATCCATTTGAAAGGATTTGTAAGATTTCCAATGAAAATTCCAAACTGTGAAAAAGTTGCTTGTACTCACTTTTTCATTTTTATTCACTGTTTTTCTTGTTAAGGAAAAATGGGTTTTGTTGTTTTTATGAGCATCTTTCCAACATTCGCAATTAGTTTTCACATCAAAGTGATTATTGTTTTTTTTACGCTCTTTTCCTTTTCTTTTTGTCGTCTTTACCCTTAAGTAACATAAAAATTTTCACACCCACTCAGAGTTAATCCCGCAAATTAATAAAATTCAATGATTTTTGTGCTTAACGCCACGCGTTAATAACCCTGATAATGATGCAAATAATAGCAGAAACGACACGCACTCTTTAAAAAGTTGTTTGCAAAGTTAAAACGGACAGTAAAACACAGAAGGCGTGACAGTTTTTCTTATGCAAATGAAAAAGAAAAAGGTAAATAAAAAATAGAAGATTATTAGAAAAAAAGGCAAAGAAAACTTGAAGAGGACAGGAAAAAGGAAATTTAATTAAAAGAGTTAACTTAAGAAGAGCAATGAAAAATAGGTTAAGTAATATTTTTAAAAAAATTTTTTTAATTTAATCATTTGCTTTTTTAATGCTCTTAAACTTTTTCTAATAATGATTAACTGCACGCGTGTTGCTGGTAAAGGACACGCGACTAGTATCGCGCACTAGCGCCTTTCGCGTACATTGATGCGGCTGGCCAAACACTGATAATGTTCCACAAAAATGAGTGAAAACAAGTTAAAATGTTTTAAACGGCCAAGGTCGATCATAAAATGTACCTTACAGTACATCGCCTAATACAAATTCTCATCTATAGCTTCGCCATAAAAAATCACAAGTTATATCTGGTAACTAGAAAGCCTACCTATATAGCCCACAATGGCCCGTAAGAAAATTTTATAAATATTCATTATTTTGGATTAACTTTCGTTATAAAGCACTAAAAATTAAATTTTTCTGCCACGGAAAGGCTTATTGTGACCTTTGTTAGAAGGATATGTTAAGTTTGTGCGAATATATGCAAGCCAGCCCAGAAGGACTTGAGATAGATCTATATTTCATTACACCGATTGATACAGAATCACTTTCTGACTCATTTCCTGAATGGATTTAAGTTTGTTTGTCCGTCTGTCCGTCTGTCCGTTTTATTTTCTTGCGCTCAATGTAGATGTCGCAATTGGAAATTTGATACACTGACATGTTTCGACCAAAGGACGAACACTAGTGAAAATAGATCGGATTGGATCACTTTTTCAACCACTTTCCATATAACTCATTCTTTTGTAATGTCACTTATATGAATAACTGTATTAAGCGAAGTATTGTAGCGACTCACCATGGTCCTTTTACTCGGTTTTTGATAAGAAAACTTATGGGTAATCCAATCTGATTCAAACTTTCTACATTTATTTATTGATACACCGAATTACTATATTCCATCGATCGGGAATGAATGAAAATGAATTTTGCTTTTCTATCCATTTTCGAAAGAGGTTAATCGTGATAATGCATGGATAGACATATTCAAATCGATTCAAAAAATGGTTCCGAATCGATTGATTTAGTGAAAAGTGTGTCTACCCTAAGTCCATCCTAATGTTGCATAATACGTCCACGTGAATTGAAGTAATATAGGGTGCAAAAAAAAAAAAACTAAACTGACAATCAAGCAAGAAAGCAACCAACCACTCTAATGACATTTCGACTAATCTATCATCAGCGCCACTCTTGAAACATCAATTTGTCTGTTTGTGTGCATTTAGTTAGCACTTGAATTTTGATTTTTGGCAGGATATTTAATCCTCTTAGTGGCACAATTACGTTGCGTGCGTCGCGGCATAAAGACCCGCACAGAAATCGAGCGAGATTATTTCAATATAAAGTCATTATGTCATCACGTGCTTATATCGGATAGTGGGCAATCAAGGTGTATGGGTGCATTCGTTTGCCATCTTTTCATATTCACGACTATGAGTAATAATAATAAAAAAGAATAAAATAAATGGTAGAAATAGATCAGATTTCGTTTCATTTTATTATCTGAAACCAAGCGTTAGAAACTCTAACATACTTACGCAAACATTGTTTATGCGCCTAAAGTTCTTAAGTGATATAGTCAGTCTCTTAACGTCTCTTCGCCACTTCACAGTCGAGATTCGCCTTATCACAAAAACTAAAGCGTTTGTGATATGATTCGAACACTCCGATCATTGGTAAGTAATTGGAACATACAGTGTAATTTGTAAAAGACGTTTAATTAATATTTGTCACATCCTTGAAAAGGTTCAAAGCCAAAAGAACAAGAAGATAATACGAACGCCTTGTACGTCTTCATGCGTTTCTTTTACTTAGTAAGGATTTGCTCTCATTTACTGAACTTAATTTGAGATAAGCTGGTGTGTAGAATTACAATAAAAACCGTTTTAATGTTCAAACGTAACTTATTCAATATTTGTTTAACTTATTCAAAATAAGCTCTCGTTACACCCATGTGGATGGATCTTCTAAAACTTTTTTCACGAAATTTTGAGCCAAATTCCGCCAAATGCTCCGAAAAGATAACCTGTGTCCAATGAATCCCTGTTGGCAAATTGCAGCCTAGTGTCGTATCTGTTAATTTCTAGCTCCTCAAATACGTATAAGAACAGTTTTAAGGTTGTATGCAATTACAGACTAATAGTAACAAGTAAGAAAATTATATTCGATTCCGCTCGAACCTTTTATGCCCGTCATCGTTTGATATTTATTAACACTATGCAGACTTTATATTGTCTCTGAAGTTTTTCTCTGGAGGATGCAAACGTTTCAATAAAAACTGGAATTTTAATATAGTATAATACTGAGTAGGCGTAATCGATTTGTCCCAAATATTATTATATTAGTGGTTTTTAAATAACGAGCAAAAAAAATTGTTTTTTATTCTTCAAAATAGAGGTGGTCCCAGGCTATGTTGTACTGTGGTTGTTTTTTTTTTGTGCCCCCGATTTGGCTCGATTTTCACCAAAATGCGTGCAAAAACTTCCAATCTTTTCGCGAAATTTGAAGCAAAATATTTTCTTTTTATGAGCAGCAGAATGCTTACAACAGACATTACACAAGCAGAGGGGCATGCCTATATCGATTTAGGATATGATGCTGACTAAAAATATATACGCGGTGTTTGAGGTTTCCTTCCCGTGCTTACGTGCTTTTCTCGAAACACGAAGTCTACGCAACAATTTCTATAATTTTCACTATATTCGTTGACCACACAAAGTATATATTTTCTTGATCAGCATAAAATTCTGAATGCATTTAAATATATCCGTCTATCTGTCTTTCCGGTTGTCCATCTGGCCGTCTGTGTAATGTCTGTGGTAAGCTTTCTCCCGTCTGACAAAATGAAGCTCAATGAACATCAAATTTGGCAGAAACATTGGAAATTTCTGCACGCACGTTGATAGTGAAAATGGGCCAAGTCGTTCGAACGACACGCTTATGGAGCTACGTAAAGTGAGGGGATCACTGTTTTTCAAAAGGATAAAAAATTGGCTTTGCTCATTACCTATAAACTACAGCAGATAAATCTACAAAAATTTGAAAGTATATACTCTGGATGATGCTACAGTGTCTGTACAAAAATGGGAAGAATTGACCGCGCTTGCTCAATATTATAGTGGACCAAAAGTTTAGTCTTTTTTTTCCTAATCTCTATAACGCGCAGATATAAGCTTCAAAAACTCCATGCGGAATATACGTTGAGGTGAGAACACGAAAATTTCTTTCTTAAACAAAGCGAGAGAATTTTCGATTCTAATCCTCGTAAGTTATTTTTTTTCCCTCTCATCAATCAAAGCTTGTGAAGTGAAGATAAGTGAAGTAAATGCAAGTGATATTAAATCTGCCTAACTGTAATGACATCGATATTAAAATTAGTGATTTCGTTTAAATAAAAGAAAATAAGTCAAATAATATTTCTTGTCAAATGTATATTTCTCTGCAATAATAAGCGGGTCGACAGGTTAAATTAAAATAGAAAAGTGCAAGTAGCCCCTACCAAAACAATGTAAATTGTTAGCCAGTTTCAAATTTGGAATGCACCTAAGCATGTCCGCCTGTCCGTCTGCCCGTCTGTCCAACTGTGTGGCATGCGCGATAATCATTCTCTCAAACTTTTCAAAGATCACGCCTCCAACGTCCACATGCCTATGCGGTGCAAACTTTTTTTATGAAAATTGAAAAAAATCAACCGCGCCCACTCCATGTTGTAAAGCCTGAAAATTTAGTTATATGACTTTTTTTACCTTTTTTAGCATCACGGTGATGGGTATAAAAGATCGGGTCATGACCGAATATAATTTTCTTACTTGTTATTTATTTACATATCAGTGTCAGTTTCCGCTACGATCGCTATCAACCGAGCATAAACTAATCTGAGATTTTACATGTGATGCTTATTTTAAACTAAATCAAGATAGAGAAGCAAAAAAAAAAAACCTTAAATTATATATGTATATATATATAGCTGAATAAATAAAAACTGAGAGGGGAAAAAACCGAGAAAAGAAGAGAAGAAGCTTCATATGCCAAAATGCGTGTGCGCTTATAACTTTTAACCATGGGGCTTTATGAATATAGGATGTAAGCGTGCTACTAAAGCTATTAAATTGGCACGTACAAGTAAAGTTTAGCAATCATTTTGATCTGAAAATTAAATATTTCGAAGTAACCGCTCTTTGATTCCGCTATCGAAATTAAATGTTAACTACTATTAAAGTTAATGTTATTTTGTTTAATAAAATTGATTTATCAATTCTGCGTTCAGTGCCTTATACATAAAGACAATGCTTAAAACAAAGCTACGCTTGTTTAGCAAGCATAAATCACTTAGACTAAGTCAATGTCCATCGGCTGGCAAACAGTGCGTGGGATTCCAGCCAAGATTGCGTGGCGTATATAGGAAGAACTTCTGCTTCTGAACAGACTCAATTGAATCAATACAGTATTCGCTTACATGTGTAACACCGTAACGGTCAGAAAGAAGTAAAGAAAGCGACCTCAGCCTAGTGGATTTGTGTCCAATCGGTAAGCGTTAGCCAGCCTTTACCATCTGAATGTTCACTGCATCACTACAGGTACGTTTAAAGTAAACTCTACCGCACTTTATTTCATTTTATTTTCATTTTGTTAGACTTGTTTCGTCCTTTTAGAGTTTATAAATAAACCACGAAGGTGACTTAGACTAATTAATATCGGACGTGACATGTAGATTTCAGTTGTTGTTCGAAAAAAAACAATGGTTGGTACTATGGCTGGAAGTACCAACCTTATAAAGCCTAAGCTTCAAGTTCGAAGACTCTGTATTTATTTGCCAGCTATTAACAGTGTAGGTACTACACTTTCCAACAATAAAACGTTTAGAGAAAGAATTGAAAGGAGGGCCTATTGACTGTTAAGATGTATGTCACGTAACGACCTTTTTACAATAAGGCTTTGTGCCATAAAAATGCATTGGGCAGACATCAGATACATAGACGAATGCATAGGATTAAAAATTGTTTTGAATCAATTGATGCGAGTCTCTAAAATTGCCCAGGATATTGCAAACCTCTGGCCAAACTTTGTATAGGTTGACCAAAAGTGATGTACTCGAGTTAAACTTTAATTTTTAACTGATCGCATAGGGACGTCTCGCCTTCGTGATAGTTTTTTTTGCTTGTTTTTTTCCTTTTCATTATCTTTCTGTTTCAACTCGCGAAACTCTGTCATCTATTGCGGGAAGGGTATAAACGTTCAAAAACCTTTCAAATTACTAAAATTTTGAACTAAATTTCATGATCGCAGAAACTTGCGCCGATATGAATTATATCGACAATCGGACGAAAAACTTTATAAAAAAAAAGTTCGAAATTATTTGTAGAAAATTTGTTGAACTTCGTTGAACGCTCAGTACTTGTGTAAAATGGTTGGATTGGGGAACGCTGAGTTTCATATTTCAATTAATTAACTGTTGTATTGCCGTACTTTTTTAAAATCTTGCGGTTTATCGAACTTGAAAGGAAATGGAAGTTAATTGGATCTAATTGAATGATACGGATTCTGTATATTTTTTTAAACAACCTTTGTAATTAAACAGATATTTGTGATTATTTTTTGTTAACTGAAAATTTAAAAACAAATTCATAAACAATCTTTAAAAAAAAGCGCATTTATCCATAGCAGTAGAGTTCAATGAACTTTTTTTTTTGTTTATTTCCTTATCAATATTCGCTGAAGGTTTGATTGCAATTAATTTCTCGTGTTTTACTTGGACTAACATCAGCAACGTCAAGATTTATATTCGAACCCTCGCCTGTATCTATTCGCTATATTAACCCGTACAATGTATACGTTCTCGAAAGCAATAATAAGAAGCCCTTAATTTTTAGCTGTCATACCACCCAAATAAATACTAACAAGTAAGAAAATTATATTCGGTCCTGACCTAATTTTTATATCGATCACTGTTATCCTAAAGAAGACTAAAAACAAAGTAAAAGAGCGGGGCTAGTTTTTTCTATTTTCAAAATAAAAGTGCAGAAATTTACTTGGTGTATGCGTTGTACTTTGTGAGAGTGATAGGCATATGGGCGATGTAGAGGTCTGGTTTGACCGGTTTAGGTCATTTTCAAATTCCTTTGCAAATTTGTAGGCAATGTCTTCATTTTTGTAAACGGGTGACTGTTCATCACACCTACTGTTGTACACCACAGTTGCGCAGCCGGATAGATGAACAGGTGAAAGGACGGACATGGTTAGGTGTGTTCCGAATTTGAAACTGCCCAAGAATTTACATATTTTATCGGGTTCTTTAGGCTTGAAAAATAGACACTATAAAATTGAGTAGGCCTGGCCAATTTTTTCCATTTTTCTACAAATACTACAGCATCGCCCACAAAATATACGTTAAAATATTCCTTTTTTTACCTACTGTAATGTTTATGCTATTTAACATATTTTCAATATCAGCGCTCGTGCAAGACTTTCCAATGTTTCTGCCAAATTTGAAGTCGATAGTTTCATTATACAGACATTATACAGACGGACACGCTTGAATCGACTCAGAATTTAATGCTGATCAAGAATATATATACTTTGTGGGGTCCCTGAGGGTTCCTTCTGGGCGCTGCAAATGTTTTAACAAAATGAATATACCCCTCATGAGTATAAGGAAGAGAGAGATAACGCTTAAGTTGTCTTTCCAAAGTTCTATTTTACGCTTTTATGATCTCGTTAATAGAGAAGGGAAAGAAAATTAAACAACTTTGAATCTGTGGATGATAGTGAAGTTGTAAACTTACTTCAATCGGTATACGTTTGTAACAATATCACCAGCACAAACCCAGATACGAAAACCAGATTTCCAAGAAAATCATTTATTTTCGCGCTCTTCAAGGACAGTCGTGAAACGGATATTTCTAATTATAAGGTTATTGCTATGCTAAATTCGATTCCCAAGTCATTTGAGAAAATAATAACTGATAAGTTGTCGTCACAAATTTTGAACAAACTCTGTCGAACTGGCAGCATGGATTTATGAAAAATAGATCAACGACTTCCAACTTGCTCGAACGTCAATAAATGAAGCTTTCATCGATCGGAAACAAACTGATGTAATTTATACAAATTTCAATAAGGCGTTCGATAAAGCCAATCAGGACACACTGCTAAATAAATGCAAGGATAATGACTTCAATGAATACTTTGCAAAATGGATATGTTCATATCTAGCCTTAAGGGCTCAACGTGTACAGTGCAATAATGTAACCTCTGAAGAAGTCGTAGTACTTTCGGGAGTCCCTCAAGGTAGTCATCTCGGTACTGTTTTTTTTATATTGTTTATAAATGACTTACCAAATGTAATAAAATAATTTCGTGTGTTGATATATGCGGATGACTCAGCTCGAGTGATTGTCATGCACAAATCTATCTTCAGGAGCCAATGCGTTCAATACATCATAGGAAATCAATAATGCGCAAATTTACAAGCGAGATTCTGGGGTTCTGCACACGTCAATATATTCCCGTTAATAAGGCACAATGCATATTGGGCGTCATCAAGCGCTGGGTCAAAGAATTTCGTGATCCTTACATTACTCGGTTGCTATACATTACGCTTGTGAGACTTTTTCTGGAATACTGTTCGATTATCTGGAATCCACAATATGATCTTTACCCTATGAAGATCGAGTCTGTACAAAAACAATTTTTACTATTCCGCTTACGGTGTGTCGACTAGAATCTTAACATCCGCCTTCCATCATATAGGAATCGTTTAGCGCGTGTAAAGCTGCCTACTCTTATCCTTAATGTGTCGTTTGTTCACAAGCTGCTGACAGGCATATCTGATTCTGACTGCTTATTATCTAAAATATACTTTAATGTTCCACAGCGAGTGTCCAGGCATTCTTGATTGCTTCACATCAATCAATTACTACAGAACAAACTATGGTAACAATGACCGTAGAGTGTAAACGATATAATGAGACCTACAACTTGATCAAATTTTGCATGAGTGCTTCTACCATAAACTCGAATATTATCAAACACTTGAGAATTCGACACGACCGTTTCCCGAATCCGAATCCCGTTTTTTTCACCTTTAATGTTTTTTAATTTATATATATAAGCAAAAATATGTGATGTCGGTAATGTTTGACTATATGCATAATGTGAACAATAAATAAGTAAAAATAATTTAGAATTCACTAATGCTACATTTTTAGTACAAAGCTCAATAGCTCACCTGCCTTTGTGTTGATTGGTTTTTTCGGTTATCTGTACTTCTATTCTATCCCTTCTTTCGTTCTGTTCGTTCATTCTTCCCATCATTTTTACTTTCGTTCGTCTGTCCAAATTTTTTTTCGTAGGTCAGTTCTTTATGAGAAATCTCTGAAGCACTTGTAAAAAAAAGTCGAAATTTTGATATTCACCACGCGAACCGATATCTATAAATTAAAGCTCAGCCAAGTCCAATTTTTTTACATCGATTTTCCAGATGCCTCTAGGAAATATTTATAACAAAAGTACTGTAATATCCTTTACATGTCATATAGATAAAAACTTCTTAACTATTAGGGACGTGTTTGTAGACATATAATAATCTGGATTCAAACTTTTAATAATCCTGTTAACGATTTGCTTCAAGTTTCAGAATGTTATCTGCTATGGATTTTAAACAGCATTTTTAAAATTGGTCAGCTAAGAGTGGACGCTTATAGCAAATAATGTATACGATTCGCTTTGAAGGAAACAGGACTTTTTAAAAAAAAGAAATTGTTTTAAAGGCTTCCCGAATTCCAAAGGTACGTTGTTCAGTAACGTTTTGCCAAAGATGAATGGATGCTTATCGGACCTAAAAAAGTTGGGTATTAATTAGAGAGTGACAATGTGTTTGTCTTTTGGATGTCCTCAACGTCCTTCCTACTAAATATATAATAAAAGAATAATGCAAGGATGGATGCAGCGTAAAAAACAATTGCAAGATCCCATTGAAAACTAGGTTTGCATTGTTGGGCACTCGTTTCAAAATTATTTGTATACTTTATGGAACAGTAATGACTAATGTAGTAGACGGAAACAAAATTGAAGGTAAAAAAGGTACGTCACTAAGAGCAAACGTCCAATGATTGAGTCTTGTGACACACCACTACGTAGCTTAAATGGCTCAGACTTAATAGCACCCACACCGCTTACAGTCCGCCGCATTGAATCAGTAGCAGTCCGTAGCAGAGAAGTAGCGCCTAAACTCTTTCTAAAACCATTCTAAGACTCAAAAAAAAAGTGAATTATTGCCGAGATGTCGAGATCACAAGTTGCTCTTTTATTATATGTTCAAAGATCTTTGAAAAATAATAAATATCGTGGCAGTCGAACGATTTACATGAATATTTTTTTCCTCATGAATTATGCAAATGAGAAAATTATTTCGCATATGTCGCTCGTCACAAATGTTTAAGCAAAATTTGAAAGCCATCCATATCCAACGTGGCTATAGAACAGTTAGTTCGTACTTAACTCCAATTTTCTTTTTGATTATTCGATGAAATGAAACGAATAGCTTCTGAAATCTTCAGTAATAGCTTAACTGTAAAAGTGAAAGAGTTGTGAACAAGGATGACTAACTACTTTACCATAAGATTCGTCATCCCGGCCTAATATTATTTGTTATATAGAGACAAGAACTAAGTTTATTGACTACCGCCTTTCGATATTGGACGAGGAGGAGAAGTAAAAGCAGACACAGGCATATGCATTTAACGAGATATTATTTTTAAATGAAAGCACAAAACAAACAGCAAAATTTTCCAAACATTTTTTAAAAGAAACAAAAGCGGGGGAATTTCTTTAAACTAAAATCAAATCTGGTATGACTGTGGTAAGTGATCATAATTTAAAGCCTTTTGCAAGCTTCATACTCTAAAAATAAATCTTTCCAACAAAAGGCAAAACAAAACAAAACAAAAAACGACAAGAACAACAACAAATAATAATTCCGTGTTGCTTATAAACGCTACGAGTATTGATGGTGAGCTTCCTACCTTCACATTCCCCTTTCCTATAGGGATAAGTTTCGCTTAAAAATAACTTACCCGCAAACAACGTACAAACGTACAGTAAATGATTGAGGATGACTTGAAATCTCGCCAGTAATTGAATAAATAAGGAATCATTGAAAATTTTTAAATTAGAAAATTTTACTGAAATCCCCCATGAAAAAGGAAAACTAAAATAAAAATTAAAATTACAATTCTGACCTCAGTTTCAGTTTCTGAGACCTGTTCGTTGAACCCCGTGCAGCAAATGCTTACGTAGTTAACTTGATACACTTGATAACAAAAGATATACGTACTTACTGGGATATATACACAAATATAGATTCCCCAAAAAGTAATCAAAATGAAAATTCATTTGTTTTTGCTGAAAAATAATCTTATGTAAGTATAACATATTTGCAGCATTTTTTTCAGTGATCTTATGTCAGTTTCTCTTTAACAGCATTATTCTTTCTACGATCTGTGGTTGACAAATTTTGCATCCTAGATTTCATAGGCCTCCTTTATAGGTAAGTCGGCGCACTTTAAGAAACCTCTGCCGAGCTTGAAAGCAAATAATAAGCCGTAGATTCATTGTCAATTTATGGATTACAACAAGACGTAGCCTGCCCTGGTCCAAAGATCATTTAGGGCTTAAAAGTTAATTATTTACGCCTGATCCATGGATCTTTTAAGACTTCGGAAATGAGTTTTCGTAATGGACAACGATTCATTGAAAATGCGATCTGACTTGGTCCGTGGACGCCTTTAAACCTCCCAGCTTCCCGTAATTGCTAAAGATCGTTAACGCTACGGTGTGGTCTGACTTAGTGACGCTCTAAAATTTGACACCTTAGTGCCCTTCATTACTTACACTTCGTTCGAGGTGTGGCCTGCCCCCGTTCATAAATTTCTTATAACTTCGAAGATAAGGGCAATAAAACGTGGCAAGTGAATTCTTTTTATTAGTTACGCTTTGTTAAAGATGCGATCTAGCTCGGTCCGTGAACACTTTAAAATTTCACAATAAAATTTAATTTGCTTTCAAATCTAAATCTAATTAACGGTACAGGAATAATTTTGAAGCTGTCGTACTGTCTGGTGTATAAAGCTTATTACAAAAGAGCTTTGTTTTGCAAATCGAATTGTCAGTCCCGACTTAATTACTCTCCTACCGTTATGTTCAATGTTTGCCTGTTGATTGCTTTGCAATCATTTTGCTCGCAAAGTTAAGTTTTGGCAAAATCCGTATAACGCAAGACTTCAAGGCTTAAGTCAACCTATACCAATAGTTGTCTATTATCTTTTTTTATTTTTTCAATTGCATTCCGTTCAAATGAATTAACATAAAAAATGTTAAAAAAGAAAAAAAAAGGAAAACAAAAAAATTAAACAACAACAGAACGTAACAATTTAAACTAAATTAATGAGCAATTATTTGAATTCTGCAGAAATAATTCAATAAGTACAGGCGTACAGGCGTACAGGCGTGAGTATATATCATAAAGCTATCGTTCGTGGCTATAAGGCCAGCAAATATGTGAAATAATTTGCATGTGACGTCTTAGTCAATGAAATTGAAAAAGAAACCTTCAAGCAAGTGTTACAATTGCACTCGTAATGACAAAATATTTCGGCTCGAAGCACAATATACACGACGAGTAGGGAGCAGAGCGATCATTACCAATGGGTACAACATGAGATTTCATTGATTGTTGGTGCGGTCTGATATACATAGTTGTTGCTGTTGTGATCACGACTTAAAACTTGTCTCTCATTGTTGTCACTCACCAGGTGTTGATTTTTTATTATTTGTGCGCGCGATTGTACGTAAGTCGATTGCAAAAATAAAATATAAAAATAAAAATAAAAAAAAAAGAAAGAAAGAAAGAATTTAATTTATTTGAATGCATGCATAAGCATCTATGTGGGTAGTTGGAAAAAAGTTGTATTTTTTACTAAAATAATTTTATAGTAAATTAAAACAAGTTAATCTTTACTTTACAGCGACTTCTATTTACCCTATCAGACAAACTTTCCCTTAGAGTGATTTAGCAGACACATTTCAATAATACTAGAAATCCTCGACGGACAGCAGCAAGCAGGCTCAACTAAGACTGTGGATTCGCACACAATTAGTAAAAATAAGAAAATTAAACATTGATTTTTCGAAGTCCATTGTTCCACTTTAGCTAATCCTTGGCTTTGAAATAAGAATTTTTTCTTTTAACACAAGAATTTAAAATCAAAGTTAACGCTTAAGTCTAAGTCTAAGTGACTATATGTACAAAAATGTTGATCTTGTAAATAATAAAAAAAAGTAATAAAATTATTTATTAATAGCTTGTCAATTGTAGACGAATTCTTACCGTACAGCATCTTTTTGTGACTAGAAGAAAAACATTCGGAACAATTAATCCTATGGATATGCTGAAACCAGCTACGAAACGTGATATCAATTTCATATGTTCCTTTCTTCAAACTACTACGCTCAGTATCTAACGTCCTTCTATTGCTCAATTTTTTTTCTTTTAGTGCTACAATTGATTTCGTTCTTTGCGTTAGTTGCAATAGTGGCTAAAACCGCAGTGCAAGGCTCTTACAATCAAAAACCCACGTTAACTCTTAAATTTGATTTCCGCCGTAACTCCAAATTACTTTCTCAGCATGTGAATTATGCTGTGAAATGTATTCTTTGTTACAGCTGCTTATTAGGATGCCTACACTTACGTAGCATGTTACTCTTGCAATGCTACTGTAAGTCTTGAATTCAATATTCATTTTTCTTTCCTGTCTAAGACGAGTACAATTTATATTTTACTTTGCCGGTAGCGAAAGTAAGCAATTAAAAATTTATAAAAATTTCTTCCAGTCTAGTCCAGGCTTGTCGTCGCAATTATATACTATTTTGGGCAATGTTTGCAACCAGCTTGTGAAAAATAAAATATCAACGACATGTAATTTCCGTGAACATAATAAGATCGGGTCGCTTACTTTTAGGTTTATACGAACGATATCTGTTTTAAGAGTCCGTGTAGCGAGGTATAGCTTCAAATTTTGATAAGAATAAACCATGGAGCACAGAGAATGAAAGCAACTAAAATGGACTTTGCATTCCTTTTAACGGACTGTAAATCATTTCGCACAAACTCGTAATGCTATGGCAGCTTTTTCTTTTACTTTCTTAAACTTTTATATCTCAAACTTATTTATCTCTAAGAAAATGAAAATTCTTTTCTGTTCTCTGTTTTCTTTTGAGAGGTGGCATATGTTTCTAGCCAACATTACATGACTTCTCTTAAGCCTAAGGTGTATTATATGCGATAATAAACTTTAATTACATACCTAAGTATGTGATTTGCTTATAATAAACTTAACGGAAGGAAAGTATTTAATATAAATAAAAAAGAAAACAAAATGAAACAAAACTAAAATCAAAAACAAACCATTAACTTCCCCTTTAGCGACCTTAAGCGATGTTTGGCGTAAAACTAAATTTGATTAAAACTAATAGATTGCTTGGATCGTAATTTATTGCCTTCAGTAAAAAATGTTTTGAGGCGAATTTTATCACTCACTCATTATCTCTGACTTAAAGGATGTTCGCCAGGAAGACTTGCAAGTTCTTGAAACCGACATTGACATGGAGTCAATATTTTCTAGACTATTTTCACAAGCAAATGTTTTTGAACTCATTCTCCAATACGTTATAATCGATGGCTTTAAAATTGATTTTTCTTAAACCTTTTTCTTTTATTTACCGGAAACGTGTGGTCCCTAATGGTTCATGCTAGGAATTTATTGAAAACGTTTGGTGAAAGTCCAGTTTCTAAAAGAATAAGTGACTTCGAACTAATAAGTCTCGCAAATAAGTCACGCTCTCGGCAACTATCTTTACTCGATGACAAAACCGTTAAGATCGTGTTAAAGCTAAATCATTGTCAGACAACATTGGATACAAAGCATTTCGGACCGTATTGTTTTATTCTAAAAACGCACAGAACGACAATTTGCTACTGAAATTTCCCGTTCGTTACGAACGAAACGCTAAAGTTGATACATCTTAAATCTGTCGCGACGATATGTTACAATTTCTTAAATGAAAAATTATTCAAATGGCAGCAAATTCATGCCCATTACATTTATAGTAATTTAATGTTACTCATACGTTAGGATCTTCGACTCTTAATATATGAAAGTTATGCAAAATGATCACCGATCAAACTTATAACGTCACTATCGACCGGGTTTGACGCAACATGTTTTAATGATAAGAACAAGAAATATATAATTTGATTAAATATAACACAATAAAGAACCATTGAAAATATTAAATACTAATAATAAAATATAATATATAATGAATGTTTTTTTCACCACATTAACCAGACACAACCCTTGCATTGTTGGTGCGATTGTTATTGTCATTGTTGTTACAGTTGCTGTCATTCTGGTTGTTTTCAGTTATATGCAAACAATTCTTTCTTTAAAATTCATTGTATCTTGTGGCATCAGTATCAGTTCTGCGCCTCTAGAGCCCCCAGAAGTTTCGTTTCGGCTTTATTAGATCGATTTAAAGAAAAAAAAAAGAAGAAAACAAAACACAAAAGTCAAAAACCAAATAACAAAAAACGCAGGCCATAAAACCCGAAGAACGGAAATTGTAATCATTATCGTTTTATAAAAACAAAAAAGTGAATAAATATAATATTAATAATAATAAAAAGTGTAAAAACGGAGATTTTTTAAAAAGTATTTTAAAAAATTTCAATTAAAAAGTATTGCAAATAATTAATTCGACTATAAAAGTTGAAATTAAAAAAATATATAAAAGTCAATTACTCAAAGCATTTTTTTTTTTTAGCAAATAAATAAACAAAATAAACAAAAAAATTAAAAATAAAAAATACCACTTTTTAATTTTCGAGAATTTTCCTTTAAATATTAAGTTATATTAAAGGAGAGGTGAGTGTATAAGTTAATGATGTGTAGTAGAAAGTAGGTGGGATAAAATGAAAGGAGAGAAAACGATTCCTGCTTTACATTCAAAAGACTAAACTCAATTTATTGTATGTTTTTTTTTTAAATCCTCTAAGTCACTTTTGAAGTCGAAATCTACACTAAAAATATTACTTGCATTATGAAACGTGGAATAAATTTGACGACAAAGAGGTCTTTAATCCCGCCTAACAGTACTAAGAAATATGTTAAGTAATTAAAATGGCGAAGTATGCATATGCGATGCATAAACTTATGCATATGAATCACAACGAAAAAGTATGGACGCTCTTCGAACCAAAATGTTTTACTTGATCGTATCTCCAAACTGAGCTATGTAAACCATGCAAAGTGGTGTGTATTGCTTAGCATTTCAAACATCCCGTAGCACAATACATATGCAATCAAAGGAACGAGAATATTTCGAAAAAGTTTTCGAAAAATTTGTTCATTATTTTTTATGCTAACAAAGGTGAAGGTCAACAATGTCAATTTGTAAACTTTCTTTCATAAAAAATTGTTATTAAATTTGTGCATTCGCTAAATCAAGTTTACACGTGAATTCATTGAAAATATTGGAAAAAGCAGCCAAAAAATAGTCATTTCAGTTAAAGATGTTAAAATTTCTTACGAATCTGTTCACTTATTCGATTGATGATTCTCAACCGATACGCGTCAACTTTGTTTAGAAGGAAACCTAATGTACTCCTAGAGCCTTTTGCTTATGTAATTCCATCTATTCACCGAGCATGGCTGTATACACATTGTTTTTATTTTGTGTGCTACAACACATGTGGCACAAGTGTATATTGAGTTTGTGCCGATGTATGTAACACTCAAAAGAACTTGAGAAAGAACCATCATTTTTTATACCGATTAAATCGGAATCATTCGGAAGATCTGAATCATGAATAAGCTTCTCTGTTCGTCTGTCTATCTTTAATCTTTATCTCGCAACTACAGGCCCCAATTTTTGAAATATTTCGGTGAAATTTGGTAAACCGATTTATTTTGGCCTAAGGACAAACGCAATTGAAAATGGTACGGATCCGAACATTTTTTCAACCATTTCCCATATAACGTCTTAGTTTGAAAAATCGACATATGGATAATTGTAGAGTGTTGTATGGTAGTTAATGGTGGGCCATGCTTCATAATAAGGTTGTAGTGTTTCTTGATTAAAATGTGTAGTTTCTGGGCAGAAGTTCAGTTACAAAAGGCAACTTCATAAAGAATTTATGTCTCTCCCGCAAATTGTTTACAAAAAATGCTTCGTTTGTTTGCGTTTTGTTTTCAGTTTTCATATATGCTTCAAATTTAATCTATTTCGAAGCAAATCAACCTAACCTTAATCTTGGTTAATCAAGAAATATGCTTTACTTTTATCAGTTCCCGATGCTGCTTTGACAGAACGTCTTTAGCTTTACGCGGTTATCTGTTTGCGTGTGAGACCACCATAAATATTTTCAAAAAAAATTCACTAAAACTCAAATTCTCCACTTTTAAGTCCGCACATTCAAAGTTTGTGATTCATAAAAATTAAACAAAATCGATTTCAAACTAATGCCTAATATTAGCAAAAATTAGAAAAATCCGCAAGGCAGCTTGTAAGGCGTTTAATTATCTCATTGGGCTTTCACGTAATAAGGAATTTTAAGACGTGGCTGGTTATAAGCCTACCTGACCACCATCGCGTCCTCACATATGGCAGATATTCTCTGCCTAGACCTTAATAGATAAAACAATATGTTTAATTGCACTGCACTTTTCCCGAATATTCTTTCTTTTGCTTCGATTGAGAAACTGAAAGATACTATTATCGATCGACGGTATTTTCGAAGCAATTTTATTGCTATTGCTTTTCGTTCCTTTCTCGTAACGTTTCCAAATGTTTCTTCCTTTAATAATAAACAAAGTTGAGATTTGGTTTCAATTATAAAGTATCTTGATCGAGTCGCATTTATGACGGAATAAGTAAATTCTTTTCATATTTCAACCTCTCATGGGATTTCTTCCATACCTTGCAACAGGATGAAAATCAGAAAGGTTCTAAGAAGAGAAAGAGGGAAAGAGAGGAGAAAGGAATGCTTGTTTACGTTTGACTTGAAGATAAGAATATGGGTTACGTCAGGAAAAACCCACAAAAGTTAGAAAGTTTCAAAGACGAGTAACGTGGACGAGTAACTACGAGCAATCAGCTTTGTGTATCGTTGGGTAAGTCGGTTACGTTCTCAGGACTACCATTTACAGGACAGGATTACCATTTACAATCTCCGATAATTCGACGTAAAAGAACTGTCTGTCTATTCCAATGATTCCAATGTTTAGAAAATTTTCACTTACTTTACATACATTTGCTGCTCTTACTTTAGTTTTTCGAATTAAAGACAAGTAGGGGGGGTCGGGGAAAGGTTTTTTTAGTTTATAACATTCAGATTAATGGGTGAAAAATTTCCTAAAATTTCTATGTTATTGATCGACTCTCAGCTACGGCTGTCCCCTGTTGCTGGCTCTGCCGTTCAAGTTTGGAAATAAGTGAAATTCGTGTGCGAAGATCTTTTGCTACGACTATAAAGCGAAAGCAATTTAAAGAATAAAATATAGAAGACTTGTATATGACTTGAAATAAACGTGTCACCAAATCGCTTTCAATGCGTATTATTACAGCTCGATTCTTTTGTTTATCTAGTAATGCCCTTACTTTTTATAGGGAAATAGTAAATACAATTTGTTTTTTTTTCTTAATTAGCAAATCGTATATTATTTCCATCAAATATTTTTATCGATTGTAGGATGAATTGCATGTTTTTCAATTTCTTTCTCTTTTAGTTTTATTTTATTTTATATCTGAACGATGACTTAATGTATAAATTAATAGTTATTGAGGGTAAAGTTAATGGTGCGGTTGTTAGGTTAGATGAAATGCTGAAATGCTTTGCCATATAATGTGATTCAATAGTTACGTTTTATCTAAATTAAAAAGAAGTAAGAGGAAGAAAAAAATAAATAAGAACTTTTTATTCGCCTGTGGTCGAATCTTCTATACCCAAACTTTTTTATGTTGAAAAATTGTTATATATTTTTGTAATTTGTAGGTATTGAGCAATAAAAATTTTTTTTTTTTTTTTTTTGCTTTTGAAAAGAAAGGTATTCTCAGTTTGCATTGTGAATGGGTTCAGCATGCATCTACTTGGAATTTGATGCTGATCAAAAATATACTTGCTTTATAGAGATGTCCCAAGCTTTCCTCTTTGTGTTGCAAACGTTTTGACAAAGTAAATGTAGTAAATGTAAATCCTTCGGTAGCAGTTATTAAAAAAGTAAAATTATCTCATTTCAATTATAAGCAGGCAAGACATAGTTATTTGGTTTTACGGTGAATATTGGATACTCATTAACCAAAGTTTACTTAGATTATCGAAAACATATTATGACTAATCTAAGAGCTTAGGTTGCTCATTAAGCAAACCGTAAGCACACAGAGTCCGAGCGTTAATTGATTGGAATGTGTACAGAAGTTTTAATTTCTTAAAGGTTTAATGTAGGGGCTAAAAGTTTTTACGATTGTATGCACATATATAATGATCATTGGCGATTGAGCAGTAACCTGATAACCTAAGTTTAGTTAAAAAGCCGAGTTAAGGCATAAATTGTTTATGATAATTTTGAGGAAAAAAACACAAAAACATGTACAAATATAAATATTTGGCACTAAACAGGTAGAGAACTTTACACGAATAGGGTGTATGTTTCCATATCTGAGTATAAAGGGGAATTGATTCCTACTAAGAGGTAAAGAGTTCTGACTTGAGTTGGAATTTTTTGGAATCACTATTATTATGATATGATAGGCAATTGGCTATGCCTTATGAAGCAGTTGCCCTGAAAATCACTAATAATTCTATGAATAGCGATGACTAGAAGATCATGCTTGCTTTTGGAAGTTTGTCCTTTTTTTTATTATATTACAGTTATCAAAGGGATAGATTTCGGATAAGCATACGTATTCACTTATGTCGCATTTTGTGTTATATTCTATTTTGTTTATGTGTATAGCTGGTTCCTCTAAACTCTTACTTGCCTTCTAATGACAATCCTGACTAATGCAAATAAATTCAATTCAAAAAATTACGTACAAAGTACTTTTCTTTTTAAGCCTCACAAACTGTATAACAAACTTAATATATCAATTTATCCTTTAGGGTCATACAACATTAGTAACAACAACTAGAAAATAAATGTAAACAATGCATTGAATACATTTTTTGCTATTACAATAAGTTTTGAATTGGATGAAAAACCAAAAAACAAAATAAGAATTTTCAACAACAACAACAACAATGCATTATAAGCGATAGGTCAGAAATTTTCACATCCAGTGTTCGGGAAGCTAACATATCCGCAATTCTGTCCATATTTGGTGTTTAATTTTGTACTCGAAAAGTAAATGAATCTACACGATATTCCAGATTCCTTTTCCGCGAAAACTCAATCCAACTTCGTCAAAAGGGTTTATTGTGTAGCCTGCGCACAATAGTGAATCACTGATTACGACTAAAAGATGCTTGAATTTTTACTGATGTGAAGTTAGCCCACTGTACATCGCCCACATTTTAGTAAAGACAAAATGTGGGCTATCTTCACATTATAGTAATCGCCTTTGCTAAAGTAATTGGTAATTGAACGCTACAAAATTATTAGAAAAACTAAGCAAAACTCGAAGTATAAGCATAAATAAAATAGGGAATTATGCAGAAATGTTTTTAGATATTAAAAAAAAATTTTTTCCTTGTATTTACCATATAGTGCATGTATAGCGTTGGCGAAAAGATGCAATACATAAAGTGTGTATAAAAAATTTTTAAGAAATATGATATGTGCATTGCACATAATAATAATCTTAGATATATATGTTGAAAAAAGACAAAAACATTATGTGTATAAATTCAAACATTTCATTAGCAAGTGAAACAAAAACATTATGTATATAAGTTGGAACGTTTCATTAGGAACATTATTGCAACATTTTGCCTTTACGGTCTTGTGTATATGGAGCGGACCGGTTTTTGGTAAATTTCGAGGTGATGGACCCTATTCAGGGTAATGAAATTATGTTTTTCTGATAGCTTTTAGCGTCCTTTAAAACATATCAAAAAATGGCACATGTCATATTTCTTAAAATTTTTTTATAACTAATTTAGTGTTTTGGGTATATGGAGAGAGCCGGTTTTTACGAATTTCGAGGTGATGGACCCTATCTAGGGTGATGAAGTTAGGTTTTTCTGATAGGTTTTAGTATTTTTCACGACATATCAAAAATCTGTAGTCAAAAAATGGTTATAGAACGATTTTAACATTGCATTATTTCAATATTTGCAACGTACTTTTGTATGAGATTTACTAGCAATAACTAAACATTTTTGGTTTTGCGTTTGTAATTAGCAGGTTATTATGTTTTATATGTGCACGTTTGCTAAGATTATTTAATTTTAATACTTATTTTACTTTATTGTTGTTTATTTCGCAATAAATTCTAACGTAGCCAATACATTTTTAGCGAAGATGCGAACCACAAAAAAGGTGGTTATCTTGCGGGGCTAACTTCACTTCAGTGAATTTTTATGCAATTTCCGAATTCAATTTTCGCCAAAAAAAATGTAATCGAAAATTCCCCCATGGTTAAGCAGAGAATATCATTTTAAAGGCATTGCCAAAAAAAGAAAAAGCAAAATGAAACTTGTTGGAGTCACGTTGAGGGTTTTGAGTAAACGTGCTTCGAGAAAGACGCGTTTCAAGTAAACGCATGCTGCGATACAATTGAATTGGGATAATGAATGAAAATATTTTCAAAATCATCTTTCTATATTCTCCTCTGATTATTTAGGGACTTATGAAATTTAAAAAACTCGCCTCGCTCTAGTCACTTTCCAGTTAGAAAGCCATTAAGAAAACTGAGACAAGAGTGCTATTCATTGAAGCTTTTCAAGTGCTAATATATCTCGGGAATCCATTTCGGACGTTTCGGTGGTTGATATTTCACGCATAAGTACGTTGCAGCGGATGAGGCTAAAAGACGAAAGGAATTTGATTTTTCTTGCAATAATGCAGAAATAAGTTAACTGATTTGCTAAAAGATAATTCAAAAGAATTGATTAATTAATCTCACTGAGAAAAAAATTTTTTTATTTTTAAGCTGGAGTTTTTTGTTACCAATTTAAAGGGATTTGTGAAATTTTACCAAGAAAGAAAGTTTAAAAGAGTAACTTAAACGGCCTGTTGTAGAAAGAACCTCAACTTTCAAATAAATGAAATAAATCTTAATTGCATAACAACAACTTCAACAATTTCAGTATTTTTATGACGAAAGACTTGTACATTTTTAAAGTTGGGTGATGTAAAAGAGTTCCGTGGATTCTTGCCACTCTTGATGATGTTGCTGCCTATATATCGGGCAACACTCACCCGATTGTCTCAAACCAACATGTGCTTAAAACGTGACATTTCAGCTTACATTTTTTGTTACGATACTTTTTTAATTCTTTGCTCGTGTAAAAAGTTACACTAATTTGAAAATGAATGAAATATCTGAAGAAATACGCTATGTGATGCTTTTTTACTATAAAAAGGTAAAACATGCAGAGACATGGCGAAAAATTTGTGAAGTGTACGGTGAAAATGATCTGAATGAACAAAGAACTCAAGAGCGGTTTGCTCGATTCCGCTCCGGAAATTTTGATGTTAAAGATGTACCTCGCTCTGGTCGACCACATCGATGAAATTTTGCAATTGGTGGAGTAAGACCGGCACGTAAGCTGTCAGTAATAGGTGAGGCACCAAACTCAAAACTCAAAACAGAAACTCAAAATAAGACCAAAAAATTGCGGAGATCTTTTATATCATCCATGAATAGCTTACCCTTAGCTGTGTGATCTATTACTATCGATGATATTTTGGTTCAAACATCTGATTGAATCTCATTGATCAAAAAAGTTGCATTACATTGTTTCCACGTTTTCACCTAACTCTAATCCGCACATGTGCCTTAATAACGAACACGAACACGATGTGACTCGGCGTCGAAGTGTTATTGCTTTTTCTCATAGTTTAAATTCATCGAAATATATTGGAAACACAATGCGAAATAATTAAAGAATGACTTAAAAAGCGCTCAACGTGGACTGGTTGAGGTGAAGAGACTAGTATTTTACATGAAGAGATCAATTCTATCATCTATCAGCTAATCATTATAATATTTGTCCAATAATTGATACGTTCTTTATAAACATTTAAAATGATTTTGTTCGAAGTCGGTCGTCGGTATCAAAAGTGAGAAGTAGAACTTTGAACTGCACGGTATGCCAAATCTCTTTTTCTTTTTCTTTTCCTTTCTGTATCTAGATTTGCGCTTTATTAATTGCGTTGTTTCAAACACGCCCAATTAGACTAAATATAGACCACGACTGCAATAAAATCAAACGTGTTCCGTATACTATTGTTCATAATGTGTTAACTAAAAGACACATTCACTAATAATTGCTTCCAAATTCAGAGTCAAGCTCGAGCAGCGATAGAATGCATATTAAATTGTTAGATAACATTAACGTGCACAACAAATAATCATGCAAATATATGCATAAGATTTGTTAAGTGAAATTTAATGATTGCTTAATTAAGAATTTTTAAATTTAAAACAGGTGTAGCATAATGTATTTCAGATGGAATTTTTGAAATGTTAACGATTCTTAACTATAATAATATATATATGAAATGTGTTGATGGAAAATAAGAAACATTTACGCAGCATTTAATTACACACATATATATATAAGAGACGACATAGAATAGTGTCTTACCGAGAACCCACTTACGCAATCGATCTTTGATTTTCAACTTTATCCGCAGGAGAGAGGAAAATGCTTTGAATCAGACCATCTTTGCTGTCAACCTCCGTATAACGTAGTTTTAAAGAGATGGTGATTTGAAAAAATTATAATTTCCAAAATTTCCCGAAAGATCCGATATTCCAAATTGATATGATTAAAATATTGGGATCGAAGGGGCAATTTTTCTAACCCACTCCCTTATAATTCCCCACTCTTACAAAAAGTAATACTTCATATGGTAAAATCATCTAATTTTCATTATTTGATGGTCAGATTTGGTCCACAAGGATAATTCGACATAGAAATTATTGTGGTGAATTTGTAGCAAGTAGGTGCATTTTTTTGCACTCGACATTATATTAAAATTCCCATGAAAAATAGGCCTTTATAAGGAAAGGAAAAAGGTTTAACTTTTAATACATTATGATGAAAATTGGTCACTAAGAGTAGTTTGATATGAGCTTAACTACTTTATGAAAGATATATTTTTCGGACATCATTGCATATAAGGACTCGTATTAAAAATAAACTCCTTATTTTGAGCGGCTGTGGGAAATGTTAAGAAAAATGGCAAGAAACTTTATGATTCTATAGACAAATTCATTCCTTGCCTTCTCCGCAAAAGCACTGAAGGCTTTCGAATCGCTCTCAGGGTTATATTTCTTCAACGGACGTCTTGATGAAGCAATTTTTAATTTTCAATTTATATAAATACTTTTTAAAGACATCTGTTACTGTATTAGATTTTAAAAAAGAAAAAATATGAGACTGCAACTTCCCACCAGGAATTCATTTGACCCCGACGGTCTTTGTGCAGAGCTTAGGTAAAAATTTATAATTGCCAAAAAAATCTGGTTTCTGGTTATGAATTCGTTTCCATATATTCAAGAAGGCTCAAAGCATCTCTTAAGCAAAAGAAGAAAATGTTTTTTTGTAATTCCAAAATTTGCGGTAGTGTTAGATCTTAAGTAAGATATTTCCGAACGATTAACGATAGGTTTTTCACATATTTTATAAGTATTTTTGTGTGTTACAAATGACTTAACAAAGTTGTCATACTCCCAACACCCGAATGGTCATACACGACAATTATCTGATTCTCTGCACAGCTATATAAACTCAATATGAGTATGTATGCATGTACGAAAATGAAATATAATCGTCGTATGTTGTCTAGGCATGATATCTTAGAGCAACACTAATAAAAACTGTAGTCATTTGCTATAGTAATTAATGAAAAGATTAATACAATAAAAAAAATAGCAATCAGATATATAGAAACATTAATAACGAACATATAAAGCAGCCAGATATTGTATATCCCCCTAATAATAGTAAATACGTGTGCATTAACTCTTTCCGTTTTTTCTTCTTAAAAGTAATTTCAATACTATCCACTTACTACACATATGCTACATATTAATCGTATTGAAGGTAAACCGGATCTCCAAACAGAAATTGGACTTAAAATAATAACATTTCTTATTGTCATATTACTGTTGCGAGTTGTTTTATATTTTTGTGAAACCTAAGAGATGTTAGAGAGTTTCAGAGTAACTTGCAACGTTCACGGAGCGCAACAAATACATAAAGATAAAATAACTATGTAATCCACTAATATTTTTTAAATATTTGATCTCTTCTATGAACGTTTTAAGGTAGCTCTGCCAATTGACTCGCGCAATTATTAATGAATTCACTAAAGTGATCAGTAATCTCGTGTTAATGAAAAAAGAAAAGAAGAAAAATGTTGAAAATCTCGCAAGATTTTCGTGATTAGAAGCCCCTTTTAGTTTAATGAATTTAGTTTATTGAACCAAAAGTTAATTATTTACATAGCATGGATATGAGGACAAGAGAGAGAAATAAATTAATCGATTTTTAAATAAGATGAGTAAGTGACAGTCATTTACATCTCAATTGAATAGATTTTCCGTATTTGAAAAAAAAAAAAAAAACAACTAAGAAAGTTATATTCGGCGAGGGCCAAATCTATATATTTTTCGCGTTCTACTCTCCGAGTTCTTTTATTTGATACCCATATCGCTGTTATTATTAAGAAAAAATTAATTGCGGTGAAATGAACGCATTTTTAGGCAAGAGGCACAAAATAGTGTTAAACATAATAGGGACGTTAAGGAGAAAAAATCCAAAAATGCGAATACATTTTGTAAACTTTTTGAACTCACTGAAAACATGTTTATGAAAAGAGTCCTCAGTTGACAAAGAAAAACTTATCTTTTCCAAGCACTAGAAAGATGAAAGTAGAAGCAAAATGCTTATTAACATAAGGATACAATTACATTATGTAAAAAGCGAACGCATAATATTACGTCGTGTAGGAAAACATTGTGGCCACGCAATTTCAAAACACCGTCCTCAGGCTTCACTTCAGAGTATATACGATCTCTCGGATTAATATATGTGATAGAGTCAAACAATCTACAGTCGTCGTGTCCGTGTACATGAAGTTTATACCTGTATATGTAAAACCAAGAAGGCCGCTAGACGACAGATCCATCTTTTATTATGCCAATCGATTAAACTGCTTTCTGAATCGATTTAAGATTGCGTAGTTCTCTTCGCCTGTCCATCTATCTGTCTGACACTCTTCATGTAATGCATTATTTTAAAAAAATTATTACAAGAAAAATATTACAAATTTTCAATAGAAAGGAACGGTTTATAAAAATGTCAAAACATCGCAGCATATATTCATAAGTTTCGATCCTCTTTAGCCTTTATCTGTTTTAAAACATTAAGAAATACTTCGACACGTAAAAAGTGTTTTCCGTTAAAATGTACAAACCAAACGACTAGCTTCGTGACTAGCTACCTAACTAGCTTGATGAGGAACTAACACTTGCATAAATTGAATTTTTTTTTTGTGTTTTCAGTTTTCGTTCCATGAACTTTCCAATTAATGGAAAAAAATTGTAGTAATTTTACTTTACTTTTAATTTTAATTTGTAGTAATTTTCATTGTCTTTGCTTTTTCAATGTTATTCTTTATTTATGAATTTTTCTGAATATATGAATTTAACCTTTCTTAAGAATGAAATCAATAATAAATATAAAAATGTTGATGCCTATGACATACGCCAATACATCGATGAGTTATTACCGCTGCTTGTCAAGTTATGGGAAGCTAGTTTTTTATGCTTCTCGCGTCTTCGAAATTCTAAGATGCTTTTTATTTTAAAAAAAGTGAACAAAAAAAAGACCAACACTTCAAAATTTATAATTCTTTTAATAGGTTTTCAATTGCTTCAAAGAAAGCCGTCGATGTTAATGACAATTATTTAAGTTTGTATTGATGTAGAGTTGATTTTTCTTCTATTTAATGAATGTTTCTAATACAAATAAAGTTTTATTTTTTTCTTCTCAAATTCTTTCAGTTTATTGTGTTTGTTCTTTATTAATTATTTATTTATTTTTTTTTTTATATTTACGTAATTTTGTTATTTAACTTTAATTAATGCAAATGTATGGAAAACATTAACGATTAAAAATGTTCTTATTACACTTGGGAGAAAAATGTTTATCAAATCATAGCCAGAGTGACGGATGTTATTTATTGGTGAAACCATTTAAAATCTTGTCTACAAACAAAGAAATTACATCATAGGAACTAAAAAGAAAAAAAGCTTATTTTTGAAAACAATAATCATTTCTGTTAATTATTCATTCGTCACAAAAAACCAAAAAAATTGCTCAATAATAACATACTGTTGTCAAGTATTGTCAAGTGCTGTAATGGAAAAAGCAAAATCTCCATCTTATTAATATACATTTTATATATATTTAACTATGGGGACAATGTGCATCAATTATGAAAATTATTTTGCTCAAAATAAAACTTTTCAAGTCTTGAGACATTTTGATGAAATTTGATATCGTAACTTGGCTTGTTCCAACGACGAACGCCATTAATAATGGTTGGGATCGGAACACTTTTGCGACCACTTCCCATATAACAACTTATTATGAGTAATTGTATTAAGCGAATTGGTGTACGGTATTTAAAGGTTACCCACTATCGTGCTTTTACTTGTTTTATGTTTAAACTTTTCATTCAATCACTGCGCCTAAAAACTTTGGGACGCGACACCCAAATGATTTAATAGATGGAATATAATCACCGAAAGCTTTCGATGACTTTTATTTATTTATTCATTTATTTACTTACATGTGAAACTCAGCTAAAATAAATTAATAGTCGAATTCAATTGGCCCTTAGAACGAAGTCTTATACTAATTAATATTGGAAACTAGTACAAAGTATATAAGGAACAGTCAAGAGAAAAAGGCCAAAAAATAATATTTTATATTTTTTAAATAGCGAAGAAAAATAGGAAGAAAAGCATGTACACAACTAGGGTCGAGGCCCACCCACAAGCGGTACAGATCCAAATTGCAAGTGAGCCCCTAAACTATTGCAAACACGCAAAAGCTTGGCAACCGATAACAGTAAACAACACCGGTTAACATTCGAATCGTAGGGAGATGTTAAGATCGCATGTTAGTTTAACTACGACATAGCCAAGCATTGTTGCTTTTATAGACCTTAAATAGTCCGATATTGTACATTGGAGTGATAGACATCATTTAGATTTCTGCAAACAACTCTGAACGGATTAAAGAGTTCATAATTTTATTTACATTGACTGAGTTTAATGAAGATAAAGTGCTTAGCTTAATGTTTATCCCACCAAGGGCGAATCGAGAATATCATTAATTAACTTAATTAAAAAAGAAACACCAAGAATAAATCTACTTTTACCAAGCGATGGTAACGACACCAGAGAGAGACAAGTCCCAACCAAACTCCTAAGGCAAAACAGCAAGAATTGTTTGTGAACGGACTCTATTGAATCTACATAACATCTGTACGAATGAGACCACTCAACAGAGATGTACTCTAGTATTGGTCTAACTAAGCTATAGCTTTTTTGTAATGTAGGGATTCTTCAGCTCTTTGGACCATCTCTTAATGAAACCTAGCGCGGATTTAGCTTTACTTGAAGAGAGCTCATTGTGCAAATTGAAACATAATCTTTGATCGAACAGGACGCCTAAATCGATTAACGTATCCACGTTTCCCAATTTGTGTGAATCGATGGAATACCCAGTATTGACTAACTTCCCCCTTGAGAAAAAAGGCTTCTTCCATCCTTTTAGATTCAATTTCATAAAACTTAACGAGCACCATGTAACCAAATTATTTAAGTCAATTCGAAGCTGATACGATTGTGATTCTAAGGAGACGGAAGAAAACAGTTTAACATCGCCAGCGTACTTTAAGATATGTATATAATCACCGAAGGGAGATTGTTGATGTATAGAATAAATAAAAGGGGCCCTAACTGGCTGGCTTGAGGGATACCAGACATCGCAGGAAATTCATTTGAGATGGTGGTGTTAACCAAAACCCTGAATGATCACCTGCTTTAATCAGGACAAAGGGAAGACGGAGCCCTGGAGTTTGAAGATCAATATGTTATGGTTAACTAAGTCGAACGCTTTGCTAAAATCAGCTCATGTCACATCCGTGTGAGAACCACTAGAAAAAGCCTTGAAAACATGGCAAGTAAACTGTAAAAGATTCGTAACAGTTGATCGTCCTTTCAGAAAGCCATGCTGGAATGGAGAAATATAAGATTTGATAGCAAATGCTAAATGCTAAATAATAATTCTCTCAAACAATTTAGGTAAGACACTCAACTTGGCAATGCTTCTATAGTTCTCAACGTAATGTCTGTTTCTACATTTCTGAAGCGGAATAAGGAAACTACTTTTCCGATACAAAGGAAACACAACTGAGTTCAAGGACTGATTAAAAATCTTTGAAATAACACATCAATACATCATGGAATGTCATCAGGCCCAGGCGCTTAGCTATGTATTAAAGACCTTAAACCATGTAAAACGCCGCTTTCTAAATGACCAAGTTAGGAATCGAAACCGAGTAAGTTATAAGATACGGATAGCTAACAGTTAAATTGGAATCAGCAGTTGAAAAATCTCGTGGGAAGTATTCAGGAAAGAGCTTTGAGGTTTCAATACCACCAGATGAATCGAAGCCATTGAAAGGGGCCCTGCATTAGCAGGGTTGTTCTTCAAATTAATTAGAAACAATACTGCTTCCTCCGTTCTTCCTTTTTGGCACTTAACTTTGTTTATTCAAACCTTAAAGAACATAAGAAAGGGGAAACATTATAGTTGGCAAGGCCAAACACTAGATAGCCTATACTACTTTGTCTAACGCAATTCTTCACTTATTGTCATGATAAAATAACTTGCACCATGTTTCAGAAGAATCCAACCAACAATGCAAGTGATATGAAATGTAACAGCTTCATTTTTCTGAAAGAAACTGTGTAGGAGGAGTTAAAAACCTCAACTTGTGTGGTTCAAGTTTAGCAAAATTTATTTCCTTATTAAGAATTTTATTATTCAGTACCTTCTGTCGTCATAAAGTAGTAAAAATCAAACTTTGTTGCCGTATAAGGGCTTACTCTCGATAAGAGTTCTTACATCACGTGGGATACAAAAACTTAACTTACATACTACCAATTTGATACAATTAATTATTATGTTAAATTAATATTACGGAACAGATTTTACTAAGGTTTAAGGTAATTACCTTAAACTAAACCTCTCTGTCATAAAAAGATTTACTTTCCACTGAAATTTTTATATGTATCGTGGTTCAATAAACTACTTATCGGATATTTCATATAACGACCATTCCAAATAATACGCTACATGCGGAGCGTCAGACAGACACGCAGACATGTGGACAAAAATAGGCAAGCTTAAGTCGATTCAGAAAACAATTCGGTCGATTGATATAAAATAAAAGATGGGTCTGTTGCATTTCGTCCTTCTGGATGTTATTCATAGGTCCGTACAAACTTAATATACACTGTACGACGAGTGATGTAGGACATAACATTATTTATAATTGCGAAAGATCGCATTTGCTCTGGAGTGAAGCCTAACGATGATACTATGAAATTGAGTAGCCACAATATTGTCCAATATGATGTAATTCGCTTTTGTTTTTTTTTGACTTTTTTCGCTTTCTACATAACGTAATTGTAATGAATTCCAAGTTTTGAAATTATTGATCTTCCACAAAGCTCACAAAACGTATTTAAATGTGGTCACACTGTTCAAAATTAATTCCCGTAATCCCACGTGCGCTAGCTCTTGCAGTAAAGAGTTTGGGGTTCTTATGTTGTTTTAGTCGGTTGTTCAGCTGAACTTTCAGTGAAATAGGTGCTCCCTCTTTAAAGTTGTGAAAACTAAGGTGTCTTGCAACATTTTGCTGTAAAGATGGATTGTAAAGATAAATCGCAATTTTTGAGAAGGACGTGCAATATGAATTGATATTTACAGTAATATTAGATAGATCGAGCACATCACTGCAGCCAAGAAAGAGGAGGACTAAATGATTCACTCCGAAATGAGGGAAACCCGTACAAATGTATTGGCGGTCGCACCACTTTGTCACGAATGCTTTAAACCCGTGAAAAAAGTGTTGAGAGGCTCGGAACAGTGAGAAAACTCTTCTCCTGCTTCCTATGGGCGCAGTATAGTTTTAACAAAGCAAGATCCGTTCAAGACATCCATGATACATTTCCAATGAAAATGGGAATGTTGTATCACCCGAGTTGTTCGTTGACGTCTATTAGGTGCCAATCTACCAGTAAGAATAGCTCGGAAATTTTTTCTCCCCAAAAATGTTAATTCGGAGAAGTGGAAAGACTTTGCTCTGGCCCATCAAAATTGGGGCAAACCAGAAGACGAAGCAAAGTGAAGAAATGTACTTTGGAACGACGAAACAAAAAAAAATTGTTTTGGAAACGATGCGGGAAGAGATGTGCTTCTGTGAAAAGGAAAAGAATTCCACATTGGAAGAAATCTTATGAGGAGAGTATAGATAGCCCGGCAGATGTCAGACAAAACGCTATGCATAGATTTGTATATAAAACTTGTTGGAAACTGTAATGTTATCGCATGCCGGAGAAAATAAGCCACTGCTATGGAAATTTTTCAAGATAATAATCCAAAACATTCATCCGCTGTGGCGAAAGCGTGGTTCCGGAAGCATAACTTGGATGTCACTGAATGCCCAAGTCACTCTCCTCAGCCCTCTCTGCCCTTCTGACAATGTTTGTGGCGGACTAAAGTGTTCTGTTTCGTGTAGCAATAACCCAGAATTGTGGAAAAATGTTCAAAAAGTGTGTTATAATATCCCAGCAGAGAGACCTGCGATAATTGATTTCTTCTATGTCTACAAAAATCGAAACTGTCCTCGCAACCAATAGTGGTTATGTCCATTATGTCCATTATGACTGTCCGAAATGATTTCTCCTAAAGTAGAAACTATTACGTAATTTTTAAGTTCTTGTATACACATCTATTTTACCATCCAGTCGGAAACATGCGATATTTTTGAAATGAATTTCTTTTAAGCTTTTGTTTATACTTAACATAACTCTAGAACCATTCTTAAATACGGAAATGCTCCCTCCTGCTTTATAGAAACGTAAAAAGTATAACATGTAATAGGAGGGAAATGGAAAAAAATACTCGCCAACAACATAAAACAACATACACCTATTTTTCTATCCAAATGTGTATGTCGCGTTTTTACGACACTAATGCATCGATGGATCGATGGAAGCAATTACAAGTTCTAGGCGACCTTCCAAACATTGATACGGTGTTATGCTTTATCTCTTACGGGCTTCACACGTGAAAAATGCCGATATTTCGAAATTGGGACCAAACATAGCATGACGAAAACGCGCTTCTTTTCCTATATTAATCTATGGTGATTCAATAAAAAGTTATAATCAAAATTTTTCTTTAAACTAGACATTGGATTAATAAAATCAAGTTGCAAATAATGAAAAAGAATTCGTTACTCATCGTAAAATGCGTTTTGTCTTTAATTTTATTATATTCGTGTAAGAAAAAATTTGCTTTCGCAATGCTGATCTCCGTTGAAATGCTTTTTTTTCTCTCATAATATCTGTACACTGAGGTGAATTGTCGCAAAATTTACAACATTTTGGCTTCGGCTTGCATTCTAAGGTGACTTAGGTCTTCCTATTTGCGCACTGTTGATCTCTAAAATTTGCGATCATAAAATATTTACGGAACGTTAGCGGCCGCGCATTCGTCTACCTGTAATGATGAAGCAAAAGTATCCCAAAATTAGATGTTCAGGGTATATGAACACACATGTGGCTCTAATTTTTCGAGAACAATTGTTTTTTCCTCGTTTCAGGCCTGCATGAGAGGGAGTGAGAAAATACAAGAAGTAAAGAGACCTTCATTTATTGTCGTTTTACAGTTGAAACTCATCGATTCGGAGTAATTTGCGATTATCTCAATTTCCTCTCGAACAATCGATCATTCATGCATAAAGTTTGTTGCGTTTTGGAGACAATATTTGGCGATGTAGAAATTGCTACAGAAAAAAAGAGAAACATTAGAAGACTATTAGAAATGCAGAATGTATGGGGAGATCTTTAATTCTACCGTCTCCCATTGCCCAAGAGTTGCCCACGAACGTCGCCGCTGTAAGTGTGGGGGCGTGTGATGCACAGAAGAGAGTTTATATCAACTAACACGACTTTGAAAACTCGCCCGAGGACAATATCTTCCGAACAAGTTGATGCCCACTTAAATCCCCAAAATGTTGTGATTCTATTCTAAAGAAAAACATTTCGACAGGAACGAAAGTCTAACCGCAAAAACGACAAATATTTATATTCACATCTTGCAGAGAGAGAGAGATAGAGAGAGAGAGAGAGAGAGAGAGAGAGAGAGAGAGAGAGAGAGATAGATTTTTATGGAATTTTTCGATTTTAAAAGTTTCGACAAATAAAAAACATGTTAGTCTATCCCACTAACAAGTCTCTGCTCCCTCACAAAAAGCCGAGCCCGCACAGAATTACATGACACCGATTTCTGTGGCCAGGTTATTCACAACCGATGATCTTTTAACGCCCCGGACCTTGTTACTTTGGGTTATTATTGCGACGTAAAATAAGTTCTCATAATTAGCACCATAGGGTGCTGAGCAAAACTGTGATTACCTCACCTCAAAGGACTATCTTTAAAGCTTTTTGCAGTAGTATAAATTATATCGCCGCAGCGTACATAAAATAATTCTGCAAAGCTTTAAATGAAAAGTATCATATTTCTAAGTTGATTCGAACAATCGGGACGGTCGACGAATAGCGAATACGTTACAATATGAAAAACATAAATAAATTAACTACGATGTAAACTAAGCGGACAATTAATGTTGACCATAAAACTCGATATTCGTGACACACCAATTTAGAGGCGGGCAGCTTTGCGGAAAGAATGCGAAACGTGAAAAATTACGACCGTACGCCAAAAATGATGATATCGTGACTTTTTAACATGATAACGTTCGATCTCGTTTGATAAAACTTCGCACAAAAAATGAACATTACTGAATTGGAATGTGCTATTATCCCTTCCCTTGATTCAGTAAGTCGGCCAGTGATATATTAAAATTTCATAGAATTATAATAAATTTTGACAAAAAAATATGAAAAAATTAGTCTTAGTGACGTATGCATTATGTATAATAATAAATTATAGTGTGCGGACTAGGTCGTGATTGTAGGCAGCGAGTAGTAAACACTTGTTCTATCGCTTCAACAATATTTCTTTTCATTTGTTTGTTTTTCATTTTACTTTTAATACTAAAGTCGAAAAACATGGCATAAATAAATTTTAATCATACATACATTAACATAAGAGATAAAGAATTTTCGAAATGACACTTAATCGATCGATATAAGTGTAAAGTCGTCGCATATCTATCATTAAGTTAACATTTTTTGATTTACTTTTAAAAATGGTTAACAATTTTAATTATCGGTATTTCCTTTATATGCCAAATGCAACACGTTGTTGTAATGTTGTTTGCTGCTTTTATACACAATAGTAAAATACGGCCAATAAAAAAGAAAAGAAAAAAACATATACAACTTCACACATTGCACACTGTAATGCCAAATGTGTCAAGATTTATGCGTTTAAAACCACTGAAGCATGCTTTTGCGAAGCAACGTACCTCTGTGCATATATAATTTATAGATTTGTAATTGCACACACGCACATAATCATGTAAGCATATGTGCTTGGTGTGCATGGTGTGCATGGTGTACATGGTGTACATGGTGTACACGGTGCATACGGCCACCTTGACATTGTAATCATTGTTAACTGCTACTTAATCAAACTTCAAGAAAATCTACTCAGATTTATTGCACTTGGTATATTCAACATGAAATTGTGCATAAATTGTGACAATAACAACACCGACTATGTATTATAAATATTTTCATAGATATTTAAATTTGTATAAATCTTTCCTTTTAAACAAATTGCTGTCGCACGATAACAACTCCAGCAGATGCAATTCATTCATGAAATTTTTTGTTGTTATTATTGCTGAGTATTTTTGTCTTCTCTTTTTTTTATTAAATTATTGTACGCATGAACGTATGAATACAATGAACTCTAGCAATGAATGCAGACAGACAGACTTGTATATTAATGGCATAGAAAATTCTATGCCTTTTCAAAACATTATTACTCGCTTATGCGCTATAATTTAAAACAAGCATGAAAGTTGTAAATACCTTTTTATGAAAAACGCAAAGTGTTTTATTAATTCTGCTAAATATTCGCTAAATATTTGCACCAAATTTTCGATAACTCCCTGTTATGGATTACAAATTATACGTTTTCACATAATTGTAAAGGGATTTGTTAGCCTCGTTTGCAGTTTCACTTTTCCCTCTCCATTTTTATACACTCCATTATTTTACGAAAATGGGTATATTAAATTAGTGCAGATGTATGCCACACTCACAAGGACTTGAGATAGACGCACTTTTTATTGTGCCGGCCGATTTAGAATCACTTTCTGAATCGATCTAAGCTTATTCGTCCCTCCGCCCATTTTGTTTCTTTGTGTCCAATACCGCAATTACTCCGATATTTTGATGAAATTTCGTAAACCGACATGCTTTGAACCAAGGGTGCTCAAAATCGTGCAGATCGCGCCAGTTTTTCGCCCGCTTCTTAATAATCCCCTTATTTTGAAAAGCTGTTATATGAGTTACAGTATTAAGCGAAGTGGTGTAGGTTATTCAATGGTGGTCCGCGTGCCATTACGGCGTTTTCGCTCGTCGTGACTGTGAACTCTTCGAGGAAAGACACTACGCCATCGGTACCACGAAAAACCGTGCATAACGCATGCAATTTTCACAACATTAGAAGTAGAGGTAACTTAGATGTTGGTATTTGTGAGGTATAAATTTCAATTGTTTACACGCTATCGTTGAAAGTGTAATGGGATAGATGACTTTGATGACACTGCGTTAAACTGGAAAAAATTCAACTGAGGCTACGCAAACCATTAAGCTACGAATCGCGAAATCAATTTGCGAGCGTTTGCGCAATAGGTTTCCGTTTTGAAAATTATGAAATTCGTCCGTGCGTCACGCGCAAAAGCGATACGGAATGTAACTCTCAATTTGGCCTGGGAGCGTCTTCCGATTACGGAATATATTCTACACCTGTCTCTTTCTGGCTACCACTGATTCAGATTGACGCGATTATGTTTAGCAAGTCAGCGGTTCAGTAAAGTTGAAAGTGTGCGAAAATGGAGCGATGATTATTTCGGCTCGAAAGCACGAGGCAACTGCAAGCTACCCTATAAGAGGCAGGAGAGGACTTTTCTTACATTTTAAATGAATTTTATTAAATCAACTAAGTGTCATTTTGATCGGTAAACTTCTATAATTTGTCTGAAAAATTGTCATCATGTCGTCACTGTGGAATATTTAAAATTTCGCTCAATCAGATAGTTCTCCAAACAACGTACGAGCAAGTTTTCAATGAATATTCCGAAGTTTCCTAGTTATGCTCCGTAACTTTTTACCGAGCTATTAAAAATGAGTGGGTTTACCGTGATGGAAGACGATGCCTTTTTTAATGATCAATTCTGGGCATTTTGAATGCATTAATTGACAGTCGAGAGTGGAGAGCACCCCGTGATGCACCATCATTCTCCATCATTGCAATTTCAAATACGAAGAATTACTTTCCATCTCGTAAATCCGGGCTTTTTAATCGTTTATGAATCTTTATCTATCTTGTAATCCGGTTATTATGGTTATATATGACATTTGTATCGCTCGTTATCAATCTCTTCACAACTCGCGTGCTTTCCTTTCGTTTAGCAGATGGAAATTGACTCGATTCAATTCGATTCGATAATTGCTAACTCAATTGGAAACCAAAAATCGATTATTTTATGCAGTCTTATGGAAATGGTTTCAAAGGTGGTTTTTAGGTCAATTTTTACTTTCGCAGATAAAAGTGCCAACCTTCGTCAATTTATCGAAAAATTTCATGAACCTTAATACTGGATTGCCCAAAGAACTCATTTTGACTATTTTTAATTTGAATTAGAAAAAAAATTATATTTCTAATGATATAATATCTTATTAATTTATTATTAATTACGTGGGCAAACCGTACCGCAACCGGGAAGACCTACCGTACACGCCCATGCCCATAGCCTTCCAGTTTTAGGATTTTCATGAATTCAGCCTCCTTCTTTGGATCGGAGCAGCATATCGAGCTCGGTGTTGAAAAATGAACATAACCTTGTCTTTCAAATGCGACCTAAGCGGATTATAATCCGTGTACAAGCCGGTGACTAGACGTAGATCGCTTCTTCTCAATTCCAATAGTTTATGTACCGTAGCGGAAGATTTTATGAATTTTTTACCCTGCCGTTGTCCTGCACATTGCTTCCAAAGGCAATCCGATTTATTTTGTGCCCATTGCGATACCAGCCTATTTATTTGGCTTCTCGGTACGCAACGGAAAGGTCCAGGACCTATCATGATTCCTCGGGCTCCCTTGTTGGCTAGACAATCAGCCCTTTCGTTGCCCTTAACACCCCAATAGGCAGGCACTCATATTAGGAGCGCTTCTTTGTGCCTGCCTAGCTCATTCTATGTTTGACGGCCTTCGAACACAAGCCTGGATGTTATCATTCGCGCCTTTAGGAACTTAAGACCTGGCTATTGGAGTAAATGCAGATCCGCTATCTGCTGTACTGCCTTCTGAAGCATTCAGAGGCAAATGCGGTGATAGCATAGACTTCTCCTTGAAATATGGGGGAACTATGTCCCATTGGTATTGCCTTCTGAAAACTCGGGCTACATACCCCAGTCCTAGTTTTGCCATTTTCCAATTTTGAACCGTCAGTTTACTATTTCCTTGTTTCCACCCCGGATTCAAAATCGTGCCCGTCCCAGCGCAATATAGAGGGTATAGTCCCCCTGAACCAATGGGACAGTATTAGCTCTATAGCGTAATGGTCTGATATGTTGACAAAAGGCTCGTTTATAAAGTTTTTTATTACCTTTAGGCGGCCCTTAAGATTTCCCGGTTGCAATTTATCGATACTCGGCAGCCTAAATGCGCACAGGCAAGCCTCTTTGTCTGTGGCAATAGGACGAGGTGTGATGCCCAGCAACGTCTCTGGGGCAATCAAGGGGGCAGGATTTCATCGCCCCAGCAATGCCAACGTATACGTGACGTTGCGTTTTATTTAATGTTGTCGTCGTCGTTTTTGCTTCACCTTAGCCCTACAATATCTTAAAATTTTGTGACTTTTTATACCTGTTATAAATGCATTTATTTATGGTTTTATTTAAATCCCCCCCCCCCCCCCTTCATTTCTTATAAATGCATGTTTTGTACCTGCATTGCCCAAAGCAGCCATTTTGACTGCTTCAGAAATTTGGAATAATTAAATGACTTTTATTATTGAATTCAGTAAATTTTTTCTATTCCCGTTACCTGATAACATTTCGGTACATGGTAAATTCTCGATTTGAATGGGCACTACATGAATTGCAGCTGCTCAGTAAGTACTAACAGTACTACTTGTTATTCTATGCACTGATACTTGTTCTACGACCGTTTATTTTACATCATTTGTGCCGTGAACTCATGAAAGAAATATCGAATAGAAGTGGTTTATTGAAAAAGCCAACAAATGTAAGTGAAAAGTGTTCCGATACAGAATCAGATGTAATAAGTTCTGAACTATCATCCTCGTGCTACGGTAGAGAGAATATTATGGCAGATGATAACTTATGTCAGTGCATTTCCGTCCGTAATAAACAACCTTATTATGAAGCATATAAGAGTTTGCGCAGAAGAAAAAGGGCGCCGTATTTTGAGAAATGATTGGTCAGTATCGTTAACGTCGGAAACACGTGCATTTATTGAAATTCTGTATGGCCGTCGAGTTAAGGAGGCAAAAAATTTAAAATCGAGCTATTCATGGTCAACAAAGTGGGATCCCGAACTTTTTAGGAAAACTATGACCAGGGAAATGTTCAATCAAAGTCTACGATCTATTCATTTTCGCAGAAGAACCGAAAGAGGTAAGAGCCTAAAAACAGATAAATTTGCCTTGTTTTCAAAGATATGGAATAAGGTCATTGAAAAGAGTCAAGCCTGCTATAAACCAAGTCAAAACATAACAGCTGACGAGCAATTATTTCGTTCAAAAGCCGCTTGCAAACTTACGCGGTTTATGCCTAACGAATCCAATAAATTTGGCATCAGATGTCAGCAGCAAATATGTTTTGAGTGGTTTTCCTTATTTGGGGAAATATGAACAACGACCATCATCAATGCTTCTGAGTCGACATTGGCTAAAAAACAACTCTAGTTGGTACTATGAGAGGGAACAAAAAGGAACTACCAATAGCAGCCAAACAAAAAAAGAAGACATGCCTCGTTTTTCCGCTCTATTGTACAAAGAAATCAAAGAATTGCGTTCTTACAACATACAAAAGCCAACCAAATAAATGACTGCCTGTTCTTTATTACTCAAAGCACAAATTTGTGGAAATTCGTAAAAGTAATAAAAAACCCTTACCGGGAACTATTGAATTTTATAATAACACCAAATTTGAAGTTGATATCTCCGATCAATTGGCCAGAAAATATGCAGTAAAAGCCAGTTCACGTAGATGACCCCTACAAATATTTTTGAATGTTTCAGATTTGACTGCTACGGGAAACGACGAGAATAAAAATAGAACGCAAACACGAGTTCCAGTTTCAGGTAGCAGAACAGCTTTCCATTGAAGATTTTCCAAGACCCTGAATGCCCACCCACAATGTCAGCTGCAACATCGTCAGATGCAAACCATTCTCACAGACGTAGAGTTTATTAAGTACGACCTGGCCGCAACAACAAAACGTGTAATATTTGTGAAAAATGCAAAGAGTATGTCTATGGAAAATGTACGTATGAACAGGTTTCCACTTTGATTTGCAAAGTACTTTTTTCTTGTTCTCTTATTGTTTTATTATTTAATATTTACTCATAACGTTTTATGTAACTTCAAATAATGTAAAAAATATTAAAAATCAATTTCAACTAAATTATTTTACGCATTAGTTATTTTTTTGACTGATTTCGGCCAATATAGGTATATACTAAGTTGCAGTCTTTCTAGTGTTAGCAACGATTAACAGATCAGACCGCGGAGCGTGCTTAACACCGCAATTTCCAGAGCAAAAATGAGCGAACTATTTGTGTTCTGCCCATTTTCGTAACGTATCTTTACCATAAACATCACCAATGTTTTCAAAGGTCTACAAAGCGTTATTGCCGTGATCGAGGTGGTATTATCGAATTTAGCGCGATTTCTCATGCTTTTTCAAAACTCAATTACTTTTCGTTGGATTAAGAAATGCTAGCAAGTGCTTTTTTTTTTTCCCTTTTCGTTGTACGGACGGTCACCATACATGCCATGTGCTTGACATGTATAGGATAATACTATACCTGGCTCTGAAGCCAACTATTCTAAAAAAAGCCACGAAATTTTTCTTTTACCTATATTCTTCTACCTTCTGCCTACCTGTCTGTATACACATATACACATATATACTCCGTATATGTTTGTGCATACTATTCCTGAAATGACGAATTCAGTGTACAGTTATTCTTTGTCGATAGAAATGGGTAATAGAATAATGGACCGCTTATTGGAGCCTGAACTAGCGAATATATGACGCTTTATAATGGACATTTTGTTTATTCTACCGCAGTTACTTTTAGATTAGGAGCCCGGTACGATACGTTAATATGAGAAATTACAATAGATTACGCAAATGCAGCTCACTCTTAGCTCAATCGTCGCACTGACTGCGCTAAATACATTTACTTCCCTTTGCGTCTTTTATTTATATACCACTGTCAATTAAATGAGAGCCTTGGAGGGTCTTGGATTCTGTTAACCCTTCACCTAGGGTAGTTGCAGAAAAGCTACAGATTTTTAATATATCGTATATATGTACATGTAGCAACTATATAGTCGAGTTAATAATAATAATATTAATAGATAATAATATTAATATATAATATATAATAATAACAGATAGAACACGTTTACTTTTCATTACCTTCTTGGACCTTAAAGACTTCAGATTTGAGAACAGTTGAAGCTGGTCAAACACAAAATCTCACAAGTCACAAACAATTTCTTGGTTGATTCTAGTTTCTCGTGCAACTCACACAGGTTCATGTCGCATAGAAAGATTTTTATAAGACTTTTATCGATGTACAGTTTTTCACTTCTAAAAGTTATGCAGTTGCACTTTCTGCATCTCCGACTTTCCTATCTTTGTAGAAGATTTCATTTTAAATATGTTGGGTATACTAACCTGATTAGAATTAATTAACTTAATGGTTGGAATGTAACGTAATTAAGCTATAAAGCAAACACGATAATAATAAAAAATTATTATCTTTTTTGCATTTAAAAGCCAGAAAAGATATGCTCTTCATAGTTACCGACTTTTCAAAGGTTAGTAGTAAGCTCATATAAAAACTTTGAAATAATGAAAATCGCGGTTTTATATAGAAAATGAATAAGAGGAAGAAAGCAAGAAATATATGTGAAACGTTTGTAAACTTTCTGCTTTTTCAGTTATTTATTTCAATAAATATTTTTTTTAAACGATAGCTTGTGCAGCGAGACGTAAGCACTTATGAAACTGTTGAAGAACAAAAGAAAAAAAACAAGAACTTGATAGTCGGGCAAAACCAACAATTGATACCCTACCCCACTTCGCCTAATACAGTCGTTCATTCGTTGCAGTAATAATAAACTAAAAATTAACCATCATTTTCCCGCAAAGGCGTACTTTTCATGAAAGCGCGCATATTGGAGGATGCCCAAAATATCCCATGATGTCATCTAAATTTTGGAAACTTAATTTACTTTCCAAAAATTTTATTATTTTGCAGTTTATGGCATAAAAAACTAGAAAACAGACTTTCTCTCCATATAAGGGTTTGCTTTTCATGATGACCCCTACGTATGTTTGCGTCTAAAAAATAGATCTACCTGATCGAAATTCGCTACCGTCATTTTTTTTGTTTTTTTGCTTAATTACTACTATAAACCATGTTTCCTCATGAAATATTAAAAATTAAATCTTTTACTTACTGTTCATGAGAAATCTTATATGGAATGAGGTCCAAGGTATATTTCCACATGTTTCCAATTTGCTCCGCTTTATGTTTTTGTCAAATTATTACAGTATCACGAATAAAATTCGATCATAAAACATTAACAATTAGGCCTTTTTACAGAGTCTACATTTCCTAAAAGTCCTTATATGCGGTGGGTGGTACCAAACAAAATAGACCTAACTTATCTGAATTCACTCACGTTGATTTCTTTGTCAATTTTCATCATGAAATATTGAAAATTAGTTTTTTTTTGCCATATAAAAAAAATTTCGAAATGGCAATTTTTTTTCATATAACGGCTTTTCAAACTATATGGGGCGCTGTATGGGGAGTGGTCAAAAAAGTGGTCCGATCCGAATCGTTTTCAATAGAATTCGTCCTTAGTGTACAAAATTTCATCAAAAGATCTTAAAAATTGCGATTTGCAAGTTGAACACCAAATGCATGGGCAGATATCAGACGGACGCACCGACAGACATGCTTACATCGGTTCAGAAAATGATTCTGAATTCATCGGTATAACAAAAGATTGCTCTATCGCAAATTTCTCTGGGTGTCACATACGTCCGTACTAACTTAACATGCCCTACATCACTTGTGATCTATGTTATAAAAACAAGAAAGTTATCGACGCATCATTGGCAGCCACCCTCTTAAACTCATAACTTGAAATTGCAAATTTCTCTGGTAAATATTCAAACGTCAGTTGGTCGAGGTACTTTAAGCTGTCTCTAGGAAATACATTCGTCAGTTAGCAGAATGACGTCTCTTACCGACTGTAAGTTAACATTTTCTGCGCATTATAGGCGTGATTGCAAGTCGATTACGCATTTTTCTTTCTATGCTTACTACTTACTCAAGGTGGTCTTGGAAAATATTTACAGTAAAATTTTACTCGTTCCACATATACATTTGTACCAAATTTTAGACAAATATACATATATATAGGAATGTTTTGCTCATTGCAGATATGGATGGGGATGGAATACGAATATTGTTAATTTGATTCGCCGTTATTAACCAAAGATTTTCATTTTCTATCCCAATTTTTTCTAACCCAGAAATTGACGGTAATAGTGTGATGAAAGACAAGCAGACAGACGAAGGAGATTAAATCGACACGGTATCTGATTAAGCTCATATATGCTTTATGTATTCTCTAGTGTATATTTCTAAATGTTATAAAAGCTTCTACACCGCCTTCCATCCTTCGATACTAAACATTAAAAAAAAGCAAATCTTTTTTAATAAATCGTTTAGTATATTATTTAACAACAAAAAATTTTACACCCAAGGTTAGAAAACAACACAATAACTTCATGTTCATTAAGATCAACGAACAGTGCAGCAGGTGCAATGAGTAGTATTTGGAAATTTCAATAATGTCGTTACAGTGCAAACATGTCATTTAGAAGAAATTGAAATTTTTTTTTAACAAAACCTCATTATAGATAAAGTTTAAATCTAATTTATTTCATAGTTGAGATACTTATGCTTTATATGGATTTAATGTTAACGCTACCGGCTCTTAAAAAGTTGGATTAGTTATTATTAATATAAGATTTAGAAATTATTGTGCTTTTAAACATTTAAACAATACACTTAATATAGTCAATTAGCGTTTAAAAATTGCACAAAGAAAACGTCAATTTTAACAACAACTTTTTAATCGCAAAAGATAACTTTCACTTCCTTTTACTTTTGCTACGTAGAAAACGTGAGCTTTTTTCTTTTGTTTAATCAAGAAAGTTATCACTTAATCTTACATATTTAGGGAAGCAACTATTTTTGCGTACCGTAGTCAGGCTTGTAACACTTCCAATTGAAAAACCTGTAAGACGCGACACACGAACATATATATATATATATATATAAATATATAGATATATATATATATATGTAGATATATATATATATCTATATATGTTTTGTCTGTTTATTTATTTCAAGGTTATGTTTTACAGCTTATTGCAATTGCGGTTGACTAAATATTGCATAAAAATATTTATATCTGGCAACGTCACATATGAAATTATTGAAGTTATAAAAAGGCCATTGCATACGTCTTTATACCTATCACCGAAGAATGATGGCATATTTTCGTTGTTAAAACGTTTGCAACGACGAGATGGAAGCATCAGAGACCCCACAAAGTACATAGCAAAGTATATATTTAAGTATGTCCGTCTGCCCATCTATCCGTCTATCCGTCCTATGAAGCTAATGAAGCCTAATGAAGCTATCGACTTCAAATTTGGTAGAAGTTGTGCCACGCACGCTTGTATTGAAAATGGGCCAAATCGGCTGAAGGACACGCTTATAAAACTACGTAAAATGAGGATACCGCTGTTTATCAAAAGGATTAAAAAATTACCAAATACCTAAATTTAATTTTTTTTTCATAAAAATTATAACGCGCAGAAGCAAGCTTCGAAAACCGCGTAAAGTATATAAATTCTTAGCCAGTTTCAAGTTTTGAATGCATCTAAGCATGTCCGTCTGTCCAACTGTGTATGTATGTATGGTAAAAATTATTCCGTTAGCGAAAATGAATATACCGCCCACAAATTTGCAAAACAATTTGGAAACGACTTCCAGACACGCCTACAACACGCCTACGCGACAAAAGCTTTTATTTTGAAAATAGAAAAAAGCGGCCGCGCTCATTCCATATTATAAAGCACGAAAATGTAGTTTTCTTATTTTGTTTTGTCATTTTTAGGACAACGACGATGGGTATATAATTTTCTTATTTGTTATACGGCATTTAGTTTTAAATAAATTACATAAAAGCAATAAAGTTTGGCTTGGTTGGCTGCTGTATACATATTTTTATTTTAAGGAAAAAATAATAGTTCATGTCTTCACATAATAGTTGAAAGTCCTTATAGGCTCAGCATTCTTTGCATCAGTTCGAAGCTTCCTTGCTACGTTCCTTGATTTCTCTTGTACAGTTCTGATTTTTAGTAAAAAATTGCCGATATAACTTACTTTTATAATGTAACTTAGCGCTGAATTTCCTAGCTATGGCCTGGTTATTCTAAATAATGCTTGATCACTCAAAATATTAGGTATACTGTGTAGTGCAAAACGAAGTAACTTTCAAGTTACATTGTCGAAGTGGGAGTTAGTTAACTAAAAATAATCAATATGCTGATTCGATACAATTCATTGGTGAGTCTCAAAACAATTGTTACTTATCTTATTTGAAATGGTTAAGTAACGTGTACACTACATCCTTTTAGAAACAAAAATTGCTCATGTTTGGGAGAGATTAGCAACAATTTTTCCAAAGACAATTGCTGCCCTAGGTATTTTGAAAAGTATTTTGCCTCGTATTGAAATAGCTTACATCACAGTTGTAAGTACCGTTATGTTTGCTTTGGAATGCAAAAACAAGTTTTTGTAGTTTTTCTCTTTTTTTCTTTAATTCTAAATAATATAAATTTTTTGTTTTTTGTGTTGCAATGTCTATTCCATCTATTATATGTAGATACATATATATATACACATAAATTAGGAGTCATTTGCAATGTAACGTTCAATTTCAATAACAAAGTTTCAGATTTCAGTTCATTGCATTTTGCATAAGTGATTCTATACTAAAATAATTATTAAGCAAGAGTTACTGAAAATTCCATAACCCTTTGCAAACTGAAATGTAGATATTGTTCTGACAAAATGAAGAGAAAAATGAAAAAATGTCGTAACAATTGCAAATACAAATAGACTTTCCCATCTCTATGTCTTTTAGAACTTATAACGGGGAAATGGGCGTGTCACATGAACAATCTTTCCCGAGCGCCCAGGTGAGGGAAAAAAAAACAGTATTCAAATGTTTGAGAATTAGCCAAACTGATAACGAAATAGCATGCGCTGATCCGGCTTATCGTGCGAGTAATCGATCGACTAATTACGACAAGTATACATGCGATCGACAAGAACAAAAAGTCTTTTAACGTTATCAGGTATGATCGAATCGAAAGAAGACAAATAGCTTAAAGTTGACTGGAAAAACTTTGCGAAGCCAGTGTCATTAGCTTTGCGAACAATCATGGTTTGAAGAGTAATCTACTTAACGTGTACACGCTTGTAATTTCTTAAGATTACATTACACCAAACGATTCAGATAAAGTCGTTTTGCTGAAATCTTTGCAACATCTTGCAAGATCGTTCAGAAACCCTAGAATGTACATATATTTTCAATCGGAATTAAATTCTGAGTCGGCCTGGGCGTCTCCGTCTGTCTATGTGAATTTCTGTCGTAAATTTTGTCACAGTCGCAAGAACGAAGATATCATCTTCAAATTTGACGAACACAGTGCAAATTCTAAGAGGTTGGTTCGTTTGAAAATAGTTGAAATTCGTTTAAAGGATACGTCTGCGGTATAACATCAGTGGAGAACGTCTCTTCATTTTCCAAACGATGAAAACAGTTCCGTTCACACTCTACAAGTTACCTTAGAGTAGAAATCGATCAAGCGCATCTAATATTAAGGAATTTCAAGTTTTCATTTTTTAGTTTTCTAAGATAAATGTTGATGCGTATACCATAAACATTGCGGACACAGTCGAGTATGATTTTCCTACTTTTCCTTATAAATAATATTTAAGATAACTTTATTTGGACGTAAATGGGGTAAAGGAAATTTTAAAGCAAACTTAAACTAAACCATTTAAAAATATTTAACCATCATATTTAACCAACCTCCACATATTCTTTTTGTTTCTAGTTATTCGTTAGAATGATATCGGTACTATCCCGCCTGAGCTCTTTTTATAGTCCCTATGTCTTGGGAGTACTAACAGTCGGATATATTCTAGGAGAATTAGGTCATTACCTTATTGGTGTAACATCGAAGCAGACAGCCATAGACTTGGATTATGGCGACATCGCGTGTCAGATGAATACAACAATGTTCGAGAGAACAGAGCTTCCAGAGCAATGTTCGGCGGTAACGAACGAGACTAGGTAAGTAAGGCAATTGAAAAAAAAACAAAACATTTTAAATAATGCTTCCTCTTATTTATCTTTTAGTTGCTTAGCTTTAGATATCAATGGCACCAATTACTGTGAATGGAACTACAACGGCTTAGGTATTGAATATCAGATCTTAGCGGGCCCCACGTTTATATTGATTTTTACTATTGCTGGGGTATTTATGGGTGTGGCAGCTGACAAATATAATCGTGTTAAAATGTTGACAGTCTGCACTGTCATATTTGGAATAGCTATTATTCTTCAAGGCACTGTCAAAAAGTATTGGCAGTTGGTTTTATTAAGAATGATTATGGCGGCAGGGTGAGTTATGAGCACATAAGTACAATTTATGTATGTTGCCCTACTATGGGCCATGCCATATATTAACTAAATTGTTCAGTCATTCCGCTTGTGATATTGAAAGAAACGAATAAGATACTTTTAAAGCGTCCGTTGGCTCGTTCCTTTTTGTTAGATTGTAAAATAGAACTTACAATAATCCAATAAATGCATCGATCAATCTTTTATCGATTTAAATCTGAGCTACAATTTGTGCTAGAAATATTCACGAAACTCATTAAAAACTTAGTGGGGAAATATGCGTTAATGACCCACTAAACATTTAAATTTTAATATAGACGCCAGGGTTAATGCATGTTTTGAAATTCGCTGCTGGACGAATATAAATTGCTTACGTGTTTGTATTGAATGTTTAAAATTTAAAATTTGTTCTTTTCTTTTTTTGGAAAACAGAGAATCTGGTTGTAATCCTTTAGCTACTGGCATTATGTCAGATATCTTTCCCGAATCTAAACGAGCTTTGGTGATGGCTATATTCAATTGGGGTATATACGGTGGTTACGGTATAGCTTTTCCTGTGGGTCGTTACATTACCAAAGCAAATTTCTTTAATTTGGGCTGGCGCGTCACGTATTTAGGTACTGGCGTCTTGGCTATTCTGATGGCTATATTAACGGGAACCACTTTGAAAGAGCCTGAACGTAAAGCTATTGCTGAAACCAATATGCAAGATAAGAGCGGAAAAAACGGCAACTTATGGTCAGTTCTAAAAAATCCTGCCATGATTATGCTAATGATCGCTGCTTCCATACGTCATTCGGGCGGTATGACTTTTGCTTATAACGCGGACTTGTATTATAATATTTATTTTCCTGATGTGGATTTGGGCTGGTGGTTATTTTGTGTAACTATTGGCATTGGCAGTGTTGGTGTTGTGGTGGGCGGTATTGTCTCCGATCGTATCGTGGCTAAGATGGGCGTACGATCTAGAGCTATTGTTTTGGCGTTAAGTCAATTAGTAGCTACCTTACCGGCCTTTGGCTCTGTGTACTTTAATCCTTTATGGGCTATGATTACTTTGGGTCTTTCGTATTTCTTTGCGGAAATGTGGTTTGGCATCGTTTTCGCCATTGTTGTGGAAATTGTACCGTTAAAAGTGCGTTCCTCGACGATCGGTGTATTTCTGTTTGTTATGAATAACATTGGCGGCAATCTCCCCATCTTTGTTGATCCAGTGGCCAAACAAATTGGATATCGAGGAGCCATTATGATATTCTATGCCGGCATGTATGGCATAAGTAAGTTTCATTCGCCATTAATTGATTTTTACATACATAATAAAAAGGAAAAAACATTAAAAAGTTTTCCTTTCCTGTTTTTTAGGTTCGATTTTGTTCCTCATCACCTGCTTCATGTTAGAAGGTAAACCGAAAACCGAAGAAAATACCAATAAGTATGATAAAGATATTGAAGCTAATACCCGTCATATACAAGGTCATGATAATTCAGTGTTTACTAGTGATGAAGTTCCTCCTTATAATAATAATTTGCCGGTTATTTTAACAAACAATCATTTGAAAAAAATCAATGGAACCGATAAAGCGCAAATACGTGAGAGCAGCAGGCTATAGTAATTTTAAGGAATGTTTGTTTCGTAGTTCATTTAAGTTTAACAACTAAACATACACATACACACACACACGTCCATAAACATCGTTTCAATATTATTTTGCTAATTTTTAATACTCAAGCCAAATTTTTTTTCAAAGTAACAGACACACCTTTTCTTACATATAGTACTTTATGTTATTTTTATAATATTGTACTTTGTCTCTTTTTTCGTCGCTTTGTTTTATGTGCTTACTTTTAAGTATTTGTTGAAATAATACAAAAAATGTTGAATATCATTTTATGTCACCTTGTTGTGTAAAAGACAATCCTGACGTAGTTCACGTAATGATAATAATCGAATTATATTATATTTAGGCACTTGGTATTTGTCTTAGCTAAAATAGAAATAAAAACCGTTGTATGGCATTACAAGAAAATGAATATATCATTTACAAGTTCCTTGAAAAAATTTCTAGCCTGACACATAGATGCAACTAACTGTTAGGTATGAATTATGAAGTATGAAAATATATATATATATATATATATCGAAATGTCTTTACTTGCAATTTACTTGCAACTGAATGTTTGACAAATGCATTAACAACCAAAATAATATAACATAGTAGTCATATTGCCGTGGATTTAACATATATATACTTGTTCAATTTTCAACTTTAGGTTTTGAGTATACATTGAGGACACCAGTAATGTGTTTATGGCGTTAATGGCGTTCTAATATGTGGTATCTTTTCATTTATTTCTTACTTCATAATTATTATTTAATGTGCTTACGGTTCAAATATTCGAGTAAAAGCTTAATTTGTTTAAATAAGTGCTGCTAACATGTTTTATTTCATCTATAACTGTCAGGACGTCAAGATCGGGATGTAAAATATGATTGCTCATAACTCAACGAGCATATGTGATTAATCTTAAGGTTGTAGACTGATATCTTTGTAATAATTTTATGTTCGAATTGCTGCATGTCCTCCATAGTGGATTCGCATACTCATGCCGGTTTCAGGTTTTGTAGAATACAACTTTGTTCGTCGGACTAAGCTTGGATTTTTGTCCATTTTGCTCATTTTCTTTGGTTTCATATTTAGTTGTCGTTTTGACTGTATATGCTTTTTCCAAGGTAGTCCTCTGTCGATATAGTGACCAAGTTATTGCACCTTGCTGAATGGTGGAATTGTTACGCCATTTAATTTAGGAGAAAAGCAATTTTGTCTTCTTCGGCTAAATGTAACATCCGCCGATTTTTCACTATTTACTTCAAATAATTTAACCCCAGTTTTTCAGTGGTTAAGGAAACTTTTCCAATTATTTGTGCCGTTCCAACTGACGAGCTGGTAACGCAGGCAACCTGTGGCAAAGCGCAAACGGTGATACACAGCACACTGTTTTCGTCTATCCGGCTTGAGCATGTTTAAGAAACAGGTTTTTCAGATCTCTGAAAGTAGTAATTACGCTAGGCAACCTGCTAGTGGTCATGTTAATGAACACAGAAAAGTGGAAGAACTACGCCGGTTTTTTGCGAGACACGCTTCAATATGAGACCATGCGAACTCAACATCCGAATCCCTAATCGCAGACGAGGACGGATGAAGTAGGATGATATAATAAGAATCAAGAATCCATCTCTAGGTAACGCATAAGCGGTTCTCGGACGGTTTGACCTCAGTGTAAGGCCGCTAGTTGGCAGTGCTGCTACTACCTTACCTACAGAATGGCTAGCGACGCAAATAGGAACTCGTTCGCCAAAGTCTTTAGAGTGCCCGAAGCAAGAAGAGGTTTCACTAAATTAGGGTGTAAATTAGACGCCGTAAGTAAGGTGCTGGCGGATCCTAAACAGATATATAAGACTATCCCCGAGAATTTCATGCATTTTATGGCCATGTGCTAACAAATGGGAATCGAAAACAGGAAAGTCATACCTATAGACCCTCTGCCAACAACGGCGCAAATGCCTATAAAGAAACCTTCGGTGGTAAGCAAGTTCGTTCAGACGAAACAATTGTCAGAAGCGTCTAAAGGCGTGATCCTAAACCCCAAGCCGGAAAAATTGATATGTCGAAAAAACCAACCGCCCCGAAGAGAGGAATTTAAACCAGAGGATACGGTAAGAGTAACCAAACAAAGTTGCCAACAAATCGTGAAAAGTCATAAGAAAGTGGAAAAGAAGCCAGAAGTATGGAATACTATGGAATAGAAGGAGAAGCGTCCTGGATTAAGACGACGGCCGGGGACTCTTACGCTGACATCTTGAAGTAAATGAAGTCAGTTATAAAGCTTTAATAGCAAATCACCAGAGTGGCACTCGAAAAAGTTAGACAGGAGAGGCGTCACAGTCTGCGAAATGATTGCATCACTGGTCGTATTAAATGCTAGTTCCGGCCCTACTTTCCAGAAACACAGGACGTTAGATAGTGACAGAAAGTGGAATGTTAACTGACCACCACTATATCTATTTCGATATAGACAATGAGATAGTACAACTGATATATAAAAAGTCAATAAAGTTGAACGTACGCAAACTAAGCCAGGACGCGAGTGCACCAGCTCTCTGCAAAAAGGACGAACCACAGTACACTAACCTGCGGCAGAAAGAACGTATTCATAAGCCAACTGAGGTCGGAGTGTCTAAAATCTAAAAGACGGACGACAAGGTCCAGCGGAAATGTAAATCATTTCGAGTCTGACAGAAATGCGAGGAAGTCTCTCAGACTTATAATAATAAGCAATAAAGAGCAGTAAACTGAGATGTTGAAAAGAATTACGCGAAGAAGCACCGCGGCCACTTAGTAACATATGGCCAGACTTACTCGGTATTACATATAACTTATGTCTCAGTCTTGACTTTCCAACACTATGGAAAAGACTATAGTCTTCTTATAGACCTATCTGTGTCCTGGACAACAATGGCAAACTTTTCGAAAAATTGTTACTGGCGAGATTAGAAAAAGATCAGGACAGCCAGGGTGGCTTTTCTAAGCACCCATTCGGCTTTGTCAAACCGCGATCAACAATTGATGCTATTGAGAAAGTGGTCTCGGTAGCGCAAAAAAGCATCGACGCAAAGAGGTTTTGCGCTGTCATCACATTCGAGATTAGAAACATCTTTAATACGGCTAATTAGGAAACCATAATAAAAAGTTTAAACAGCCAAGGTTTCCTCCGCACTTTGTTAAAATGACAGACAGCTACTTGTATAGCAAAAGTATACAATATAACACAAACGAAGGCATAAGAAAACACAGGATTACCGCAAGAGTACCACAAGGCTTCATCTGAGATCTTTTCCTGGAATATCTCATGTGTGACGGCCTGTTCGATATGGATCTTCCTTGGCGAAATTGATAGGTTATGCGGATGACAAACCCTGGTTGTGCAGCAAGCAATAGGGCTTGTAGCTAACGATAGTTTAATTCGTATAAGTATGTGGCTACATAAGTCCAAACTTAAACCTGCCGTGAGAAAAAGCGGAGCCATAGCGGTAACGGATGTAAGGATATTCCAACCGCCAAAAACAGAGGCACATGAATACCGCATTCAATTTAGCTGTAATTGAAGATATCTGGGAATGCAATTGGATACGAAGCCAACATTTGCGGAACACATTAAGGAGGTTGCGGATAAAGCATTGTCAACAGAAACAGACTTTGTAGATCTCTGTAAGTAGAAATTATGCCAAGCAATCTGCTAGCGATCATGTTAATGAACACCAAGTTTTTGCAAGGCTTCACACGAAGGTAAGATCCGAACCCGTAATTTGAAACGAGGACGGGAGGATTAAGATGATATAATAGGGACAAAACATTCAAAGGGATCTGGAGGTAATGCGAAAGCGGTTTCGAGATGGTTTGACACCAGCACCGGGCCACTAGCTGAGGTGAGCTCTCGTTGCGCCCATTAAAACAAAAAAAAGCGGAAGACAAACCGGTGGGCAGACAGGACTTAATTGAAAATTGAACATCAAGAATACATATGCTTTACAGGGTCTCTGAAGCTTTCTTTCAAGTGTTGCATGACGTTATGACAAACTGAGTACAGTCCTCGTCCTTCAGTGATGGGTATTAAAAGTGAAATGAAATGATTTAAAAATGTTGCAAAAGTGTTACGATGAAGAGAGTTTATCAAGATCGTAAGTTTTTAATCACGGAAAATCATTTAATGAGGATCGTGGATTGGTCGAAGACAAACCTCAACATTCACCAAAGCAAAGAGCTTGTACTTGTCAACCATCAAATGACTCGAATAGATCGTGTAGATATGGTTGATATATCAGAAGGCTCGATACAAACAATTTTGAAGAATAATTTTGACTTGTCACGCGTATCTTCCCATCTTCTTCCAAAAGTTTTGCATTTGCCTGATAAACAACGTCGTGTTGAGGTGTCAAAAGAAATGCCTCCTATGAAATGTGCGTTCATGCTTATGATCCGGAAACAGCTTAACAATGCAGTGAATATGGTGCTATAGGTGAACCAAAAATAAATAAAAAAAACATTGCTATTACTAACTCAACAGGGCGCGTGTTCAGCAATTTATGTCAGCTGCTCCCAACCGTCCTACTCACCTACCAAAAAAATACATGCATCGATATCCTAGAGCGGGCATTTCAAAAAAACACCGAGACTCAAAACTAAAAAATATGAGAATTTTAAAAGTTATCGGTATTAATTTCTTAGATGGGTACATATTAGTACAGTAAGGGAATCGATTCGTTCATTCGCTTATACTTCAACATAGATCAAAAATTGTAGTCGGCTATGCTCGTCAAAAGGAGAATTTAATACTATTCGGGTTAGCCTTTGTTTCAAGGTTCCTTTTTTCCTGTGCTTGCTTAAAAGAGTTGAATGGTGGCAGTGTGTGCGTGTGAAGTATTCTTTTGTCTGTGCTGCGCAGGCATTTTCTATTTGTAGTCTCCCTATTTGGATTTTATAGCGCATTTGACATACGGTGGAAATAGCCCCTGGGACATCTAGTATAGTATGTTAAGTTCGCGAGTTATTTTCCTAAATGCTACATCATTAATTATCAATTATTGTTTGATTGTAACATCACTTTGACTTTTCGTTAGAGCAGAAAAGTTTAACGCTTAAACGTTTTTTAACTGAATTTTTATAAAACTATTAACAAAGCCTCCCAATTGAGAACAAATGCGACTTTGTTCCTTAATTAGAATTTAATGGTGCGCAAACTAATTACGTAACATTGAAATCGTATGAAATGAAAATTTCAATAACCTTAAGAGATTGCTCCAAGGAAATAACCGTTCGCGTAACCGCCAATATCAGTTTAACAATTCGTAGAAAAGCCCGCCAACTTCAAGCAAACTGAACGGGATCGGGAAATTCTTAAAAAACATTTTACGGGAATATAATTTTGTTTAAATTTTTGAATAAAGAAGTAATTTACTTCTCATGAAATCTAATCTTTCTATTTCTTTAAATAAAAATTTTTTTCAATATTAGAAAATAGTTTTCCAACAAATTTGCAAAAATGCTTTCGAAAGTTTTCAAATTTTCCAAGAAAAATATTTTGAGGCCTTTGATTTTATATATCACGTAATTTCTTTCAAATTCAAAATGCAACAACAAAACCATGACCAACTCTAACGTAGTAGAGGATTGTATTTGATCATAACTCATGCAAGTTGTCGATTCTGGATTGTAGTTTGATCATAACTCATGCAAGGTGTCGTTTCTGGATTTCATTGCAATCATTGCGTTTGCCATTCATTCATACAAACAGCAGTCGCCAATTCCCTTAACAACGCAAAGTATACTACAAAAATATATAATATATTTATTAACGATTGTCTTGTCCTGTAAATAATTATAAATCAAAGCTTCGCTTTTGCTTCGCAATTGCAACATACATCGTAACATACATCAGAAGTAGTATTGCATTCAACAACGATTCAATAAAAAGTTGAAAACGACATGTGTTAGAATACGGTTTTTTTTGTAACGTGAAAACAGAAAGTACCTAAAGAAATGTACTACAAAATAGATAAAATCATCAAAAATGTGGTTGCCTTTCCGCTCTCATTTTTTACATTCTAAACTGTATAACCGATTATCACAAAGTGAATAAGAAATTTATTTTCCCAAATTTTCTCTTTTTACATTTTGTTTATTTATTTTGAGATTTTTAACTTTAATAGAAAAGAGACTATTTACTGTAAATTTGTGAATTATAGTTTATGTATTGACTACGTTGTCATCATGTCATCATTATTGTTATTATTATCAATATGAGACAGTTTAATTGTAACCTCTATGGAATGTAAACAAGAAATGCAACCGGTCACGCTCATGTACGCAAAGCAACAATAATGTGTTGTGAATATTAGCATATATATATAAATAAAGAGCATATTTATATGTGCATAAATAAAAAGTATTTCTTTCCTTCTGTTAGTTTACAATCTCAGAGCTTTTTAAAATAAAGTTTAAACCTTTTTTGTTAATGAAGTTTATCAGCATACATAATTGTACCACCACTCCAATCAAAAGCTTAACTATCTAAAGAAGCACTTGTAGATGACTTTCGGCTTGGACAACTATCTGTGATTTCGGCCACCTATATGTCTAAATATTTTACAAACAAAAATGGCCTTTAATCGAATAAGCGGACATGATGTTTGGCCTCGAACAGTATTTTGTGCTAAATCTTTGTGTTGGCAGCTCTCCCACCATCCTTCTGTTTGGTTTGTGTCCAAAATCCCTCTCCTACGCATTAAAAAATCAATATGCCCTTTCCGCCTTTTAAACATCGAAAAAAAAAAATTAAAACATAGAAATTTGTATAATTTTCATATAGCTGATCACCTGAAAGACTAATAGGAAACTGAGGGAAAACCATATAAATAAACATGGAGAGCAATTAGTTTTCCTTTATTTGAATTGAATACATGTGTAATTTAGAACAATTTATATTTCATTTTATTTTTATTTTTACAAAATGATTAAATGATAATGAAGGTTTTATTAGTCTTATTGTATCTATCCTGGCTGAATTAAAGCCCTGCACATGATAGTTTTAGCTCATATGAATTAGCAGATGTGTGAAAAAGAATATAGCGCAAGCGATGAGAAAAAATAAATTAGTTCTGGCAACGTTTATTCGGATGATTCCGAATTTATTGAGACCAAAGTGTTTACTTCTTGTATTACATTTGATCAGTTCCTTTGATAAGCGACGAAAAATTAGCAACCATAACTTTATTAACGTATGTAAGTTAATTTTCTGACGGTGATAGAAATATCGTACTAGTGCGACCCAGTGTCAGAAGTATTTGCAAAGATTGGTAGAAGTAACTCTAACTTTAATAGACACGTAACTTTACTTACCTCATCACCATTTTGTAATTAAATTGATGAATAATATAAGTACATTTTTTTTTTTTTTTGGTTATATCATCTATTACTAAAAGGATTCAAGGGACAATATCTCCTATGTGTGTAATGCCGTGACGGTTCAAAAGAAGCTGAGCATAGCTACGACCAAATTGAAGTTAATTTAAGTTATTTTCGATGCTTGCATTTTCCTACATTAGATGCAGTCAATGAATTTAATGTATCTTATGTATAACTTCCATTTTACAAAACAATAAATCAAATTATTTAGTGAACGAGTTTTTCAAAAAGCACTGAATTTAAAGCAGAACATCCATTATTTCCTCCTCCCTAATTAAAGCTCATTTTCAATTTCCTGTGATTAATATGAAACTTAGGACATAAATATATGCTTTCTTTAAATTCAGTTTGATATTTCAGATTATTGTTTTTTACAAGCAAAAAACAATTTACGCTAAGTTAATTGAAACTTTAGATTTAAATCTGAGAATTATGTAAAAATTTTAAAATATTTGTCTAATACAACTATTACTCTTGTAATACTCCTACAAAACGAATATGTTCATTATGTTATTGAATCGGTACAATAAAAATTTTATAAAAAGTCATAATAAACCTATTCCGATATTTCCATCCAATGATGAACCTAATAATCTGCGAAACTTTAAAGAAACTAACTTCATATTTGATATTTTATATTGATTTGCCAAAATTTTTCAACTTTACAATTCCACATATAGCAATGTCCTGGTTACCACAATCACCATAGATTACATAATTCGAAAACAATTCAACGTCTTATAGTGTATTGAATGATATTAACTTCGAAAAGAAACCAACATTTCAAAACTTTAAAAGCAGCGCTTTCGTAATTGAACACATACCAAAACATAATGCGACATCACTTACTAAATTAATCAATTTTTATATTTTCAAGTTGATTTTACCTTTTATTTTTCTTTTTTAAGTGCAACTTAGTCATAGAATTTAATTCTTTTATCGATTTTTTGTTTTTGTAATACTTTAAAAATATTTGGTTGGCAACCCTAATCTTACAAATTACGGAAACATATGTTTTATATATCTTCAATTTTAAAACCAAACATTTTGTGAAACTTTAATAAAAAGAATTTTACGTTTACTTACCTTTCCATTTATATACACAATGTATTTCTTAATATAGAAAAAATTTTATACTTACAGTGTATTTATGAAACAGCGATAATTTACTAATTACATTTTTAAGGTATAAATGTCATCACCTGTGCTGTTGCATTACGTCTCTACACTTTTCTTATATAAACCATATATACGACGTCACATAAATATAAGTGTAAGTATGTATGTGCTTTGCAGCTTCATTTATACGTACCCTCCGCCCCTCTGCTACTTAGATATCAAGCAGTCAAAGCAATCAAACCGACTACGCAGCACAACGGTAACAAGGCAACTATTAGAATTTAAACGAAACTCACCCGTATTTAAGCATTTACTTGAAGGCCGATAACACGAATTGATATTCACGGCGAATTCATTTATCTATTTTGCTTTCGCCTTGAGTGCGATTCACTTTTGCTTACGCACGTTGACGTTCATGTTGCTGTCTCAGTCTCAGTCCTAAGTCCATATGTACCTAGAGTTACGCGACGAGTAAAACTAAAAATGCTTGACAACATCATTGCCTCAGTAAAACGGTTTAGTTGATTTTCGTTATTCTTACTGAAATACTAAAACGTGAATCACAAAAAGTTATTATTTTTTATTGCAGTTATATAGAACAATCTCAAAGGTTATTAAATTATCGTTAGCAAAAAAACCAACTGCAGCGATAAAGGAAATATGTTAAAGCAGAGCAATTTTTCAGTTTTGCTAAATTTATTAATGTAACATGCAAATAAAACTTGTCATAATAGCTACACAAGGATTTTTTTGGCTTTATATTTTTCCTTTACTTTCCATAATTAATGCACATATGTGCCTATGACCCAAGTGCTCGCTGTTCAATACTCCAAAAAAATATACTTATTGAAATTAAAGGTAAGTAAGAACTTTTAACTTTAGAATATTATCCAGACTTTTGGATGATAAGTGCTTTGCATATATTAAACAACGTGTGTTTTTCTCCTTCGTTCATGTCTACCATATTTGTTTTTTTTTCTTTTTTTTGTTCGTAACTAGTATACATACAAAGTTCTTTAATGACTGTTTTTGCAATTGTTTTTATTTGTGTGCCCTACCCAGTAGTTTTTAATGTGTTGTATGTGCATACAAACCTAAATTATCTGAAGTAAGTCAAGAAAAAAGAAATAAAAACGAAACGAGCTTTTTTTTCGCGTTGCAAAAGCTTTCAAATAAAACAAGTCTAATCAAGTATCTGAGGAATTTTAAGTCGAAAGTGAAGTAAATTAATTGTTTTTTATAATTTTCCTAAAGATTCCAAAGAAATGGTTTTCCAATAATAACTGAGGGTAAGTACACAAAAATATATTTCTTTTATAGTAATATTACGGAAGAACGTATGAAATATAAATGAAAGTCACGGTTTCCACTTTGTTGCAAAACCAAAGGAAAGTGTTCTATTGATTGTGATATTGATTTGGCACAGCTTTTTTAAAATACTCGAAGTGGTTTTTACTCCCGTTTTTACGGTTCTTTTTTTGTTAATTACATGTGAACTAATTAAGAAAAATTAAGCTGTCCAGTGCCAAGGATGAGCAAAAAAAAAAAAAGACGAAAAAAGTTGGTTGTTGGTAAGAATTATAATGCATGACGGGAACCTCGGGTGATAATTTTGAATACGTGCTACTAATGAAATCAATAAAAAGTGTTTGGTCTAGAGCTTTCCTCAGTCCATCACTATGCGTTTTACCACATTAAGTAAAAAAAATAATTAAATGTCTTTATTATCTTGCTTTCTAACATATATCTACTAAAATATCACTAGATCCATTACTCCCTTTCGACTATACTGTAGGTTTTTGGGAAATGTTTTTTTGTCGAATTATTTTATTGCTTCTCGATTTAGCGACAAGGATATATTTTCCAAGTTAAGCCAACTGTAAGATCTTACTAGGTATGGGAAGGATTAGACATTTGAATTGACATATGAAGCATTTTTTGCGCTATCAATAGTTTGGTTTTATAAGCCTTTCACGATTCTAAACTCTTCTGAACACCGGTTATTATCTTTGCTATATTGTATTTAATAAAAATCGGTACATCCTGTAGCTCCTAGTGAAGCGTTTTCATGAACATAACTTGAATAATGGCTCAATTTTTTGTATAGCACTCGAGCTTTCTTATGGCAAAGTGGAAAAATGCTACGTATAACAAGCTTTTAAATTGGAACATTGCAAACTCGCCGTACTACATGAAAGTTAAATTTGAATTTGAAGAGCTGTTATAGTTATGGTTCTATCGTAAACATTGACCAAGTACCTATACGATTCTACTAAGTAGTCTTCAAATAACAACACATAATTAAATAAGTTCGTACAATGACATGCAATTGTAGGACGACTATTGATGGATCCCCTAGATCTTTACATAGTAGAAGTCTTCAAACAAAACATGCGAAAATGTTATAATATTCCGAGTTGTAAACATAAGATGCAGTTGTCTTAGGCGCGCCACTTTTATTTTTGTAAAATAACGGAAAAGTCGGAATATGGTATGTAGCGGATATATAGATGCCGCCATTAGTGACGAATCCGCTGTGATGCTATCTTCGTTTTTATTAAATATTGAAAAGATTTGAATTTCGTGCTTAGCATCACATACTAAAACAACTGCAACTTGTAAACTAATGGTTGTAATCTTATGAGATTTGGACACATTGAAAAGTGGGTACTATCTAAAAACCAAATGGATTCGTTCGTTAATAGTCATCCTATATCTAAATGTCATCCTACGAACTTTTTGAGTGATTTGCTATCTAAGCTGATATACAAGAAGCTATTTAATCCAAGTTTTTTTAAACATCAGACAAAATCGTGTTATATAATAAATTTAAAATGTCAAAATTATCTAACCGTGAAGTTTGTATTATGAAATGAATTCTCAAAACCGAGATAAATCTTCCTATATTCAATTTTTAGGCACTTTCTTCATCACGGTTAGATTTTTGAAGCCATTGAATTGAGAATAAGCATTGATGTGAAATTTGAAAATCGACTTGAAGTTGAGTTGAAAATTAATTTTAAAACTTTGAACAATAAATGGAAATTAAACAACATACGAACTGGTAGTAAGTGACTGACATTGAACGTAACTCTTTCCATTCTCCATCGAAGTTGGAAATGATTCGGAACTATTCTTCAAGTCGACATATTGCCTATATTGTTTCGAATTTTTCCGAAAGAATCTGCCGTTCACTCTTTTCAATTTTATCGTATAAATCTCTAATTGTAGGGTATACTAGGTTTATCCTTTCCTATGCGACACCCAGAGGTAGGCGCCAATGATCCGATAATGTATATCGACTCTTGTTTAGCATAAGATTCTATTGATTCTATAAGCGCATTCATCTGTCAGCCAAAGTCGAAAGCATTGAAATAAGAACCTGCAACTTATCACAGTTATTCTTACTCAGCGGCCACATATCGGACAGATCTACAACGATATTTATATCCTCCCGTAACCACGCCAACAGTAGGCCAAAAATGTTAAGTTATAATCCGCAACAGAACGAAAACTTGGTGAAAGTATATTCTACGGCCAGGTGAAATTTCGTAACAAAAATTTGCACATCCAGGGTAAGTCTGCAAGCATTCCCTTAATAAATTAAATAAACTGTAACTTAAAATCCACAGCAGAGATTGCTCTTAACAACTTACTTAAACATCTTACAAGATCATCTAAGCGTCGATGTAATCGGTTAACTGCCATGTACACAACTAGCAGAACACTTTTTCGTGCCTATTCGAGTAGACTGTTACTTGTTTGAAGTTTCTAACATTTTAAATATCTTACCACTTGTTCGCGATTTTATGGTCGCTAGAGTTAAAGGGTTGCACTTGGCATCTAGGGAATCTGAGATTGCCCCTTATAAGTGAGAAATTTCAATCGCTCCGACTTGCAGTTTAATGCACCTTTGTGTAAAGTGTGTTTGAGACATTATTTCATTCATTATCTCAGTAAATAAACAAGGAACGAAACGTACGAAGTCTGACGTATAAGACAAGTTCCTAATGAGTTCATTTTGAAAGTATTTTTTAAGTTCTATGACAGTTTCCAACACAAGGGAATATGGTATAAATATTTCCCGGCTATATTTTCGTTGGCTGTTAATTGTGGAATCGGAATAATTTTTACCTATCCCACAGAACGTAATATATTCCTCTTGTGGTACAAATTGAAGAGAAACATCTCATTATCAACACGTTTTTGCAAAGCGTACTTATTTCTTAACCAAATTCAATGGATTGTGATGCATTTACTTAGATTGAAATCTGGGAAAAGAAGCTGATGAAGTTGTGCGTGCACTTCTTGACTTGGTGCGTACTGCCTGATCCTAAATGTGATTCCGAATATTCTGTCAACGAAAATGACGATACGAAATTAGAAACTAGCGCAAGCCGTTTACCAAATATTTAAGCGAAAACTTGAATTTGAAGTATACTAAACCAAAGATCACAAAAACCAAGTTTGAGGTTATGTCCATTTTTCTCACTCAAATTCCGCAAACTGGTAAATATATAAGTCTCATGCACATATCAAAAAGTTTTAATAAAAAGTAAAGTGTTGGATTACATTCACATACGACAAAGTGATCTTGCTCTGCAAATCGTTGAAACTTGCCTGCGTAGGGATAGCCAATTTTTTCTAAACTTCTAATGGTATCATACAAATTATATTATAATGTTATTGAATGCCAACATATGCTTCGTTGTGTACTTTACTCTCGTGTTTCGATGTGATAAACTGCATTGCATCTTGAAAGGCATCTTTGTAGTGCAACGACTAGTGTCATGCCATGGTTTTGATATGATTGGATATCGACCATCTATGGATGCAATAATCGATTTCGAACGGTTTAAGCGTCTAGCTTTAATTGCGAGTAAAAAATCATCGAATTGGTTATTAATCTTTTGAACTGTTTTTGCAAACTTATCAATACTCGAATTGAATTCATTGAAAGTACAGTGCTAAAATTTGAACTCAAAAGTTGCAACCTTAAAAACCCCACAATCTCGCCTCATGCGTTTTTTTTCGACTGATATTTGCTGCCGAACTTAGGTTATTAAGGGAAACTTACGGCAGTCCTCATTCGAAGCTTTAATATTTTGAAAGGATTTTGTATTATTTGAAATAAGACGTTCTGTTGAACTAAGGATCGGTAATAAAAGGCGACTGATATGGTTACTAGTTCCCATACAAGTCGAAATTAAACGAAATCGCCGAAACACGAATGTATACCCACAAACAAACTCCAATGGTGCAGTAAATTTACTGTTTACTGTACTCCCAAAAAACACTTATCTTCTGAGCACAACTTATGATTTTTAACTGTTCTAGAGCCGATAGCCTGTGTTGCTAGTGCTCAATGTCTTTTTGTTTAGTCTAAGAATTTACTTCATTAGTCTAAAATTATAATAATAATAATAATAATAATAATAATAAATGTTCTAGTAAATTTATTATAAATTTAGCTGTTCGCATTGTGATTAATTTGAAGATAGTCAATCATTTGGCAGAGGCGAGCACAAAAAAGGCAGCAGCAGTCTTTTAAACAAAAAAGTCTTGACTTCCGATTTTTACTAAGGCCATTCACATCCGCGCTATACTTACCCGGAAAACATGTGCTCCTCGTGACATTCAGATAATGAAAAAGAGGACTGAACATGTTTACGCCCGTGGACTCTAATATAACCTGTTTTGTCACTTTAGCTCACTGTCTATAGTGACAATAATAAGCAGAGCAACTGTCGAAGGGTATATACTAGAATTGTCATTCCATTTATGTTCCATTCTCGAGCGTGACGTACTTATATTCTAAATCAATGTAAAATTCTAACTTGACGAAATTCATTTCTGTCTATCTCCAAGTACTATATTGATGAAACTCACACGTTCGCAAGAAGGAAGACACACCTTTTCATTTCTCTTGCGAATTTTCGTCAACATACAAAATTTCCCATGCAAATTTTACCATACGATTGCATTTAGCGAAAACTAGTCAAATCTTTTTACTACTTAAAATTATGTGTGCTTTCGATCTTCTGTGAACGTTATAGGAAACACGATAAAGTCATGTAGCTATCGACAATACCTATAGTAGTGCTTTCATACAAATTTACCTGCCATATCTCAAGCGAATGTGAAAATATTGCAAATACTTTTAATGATTGGAATATCAATTCGGCCATTTTGCAACTTTCCTATGAACTTGATAAATATTTGAATCAAATTTTAATTGTCATTTTTTAAAGACTTCGCTTGGAAAGGCATGTTTCTAGAATGTATTGTAAAACCATTGTGTTAACCGTTCATCTATTGAAATTTGCCGTCGTCGGGTTCATTTCGGATCGCACTCACAGCAAGTTTACGAAATTAATTTTGTTTATATAACCCCTTAGGCTTCCTATTTTTCGAAGAGTTTCACATAAGGAAAGATCAGACACATAAATCTTTCTACAAATAATAAATAGATATTGAAAAGCTTGGATTTAATTTAAGTAATTCAACGATTCAAACAAAATATATTTTGGGAACTGGAAAAGGCAAAATTGCTTTCTTGTTTCCATTCCGTACTTGATATGCATCGGTTAAACTGTTCAGAGAGAGAGGGAGAGGGAAATAATTCAATATTTTTAGTCACTTTATTATATGTGAAAAGATTTATTAAAAAGTTCTGGAAATCAGTTACCACGTTTGTCTCCTCTTGTAATGATTGCGTGAACAACATTATTTTATTTTCTTTTTAAAACCTTAACTTAACCCTCAAAAAATTTCTTGACATTTCTTTAAAATAAAAGAGAAAAAATTCATATCTCAAAGGTGCATAGAGCTCATCCAAGCAAAACACGAAGATAAATGCACATAAAAAAATACAAATTGTAACTCGAAGCGAATTATAAGCAGCTGTAATCAGCTGTTTTTATTCGCTGCGACTTCCGCTCTGCCGCAGTTGACTACTACGTTAACTGCTTTTTGTATATTTGGCGTCTATCTTTTAGTTATTATTTTGTGTTCAACTAGTCGATACTGTATTTTATAGAATTCGCCTTAATAGAGCATTTAAATTTATTGCAAAACAAAAATTGAAAAAAAATATTAAAATAGTTTCGCAGAACTATTTTAAAAGCCTAAAATTAATAAAAGGTTGCTCGCTTAAATGATTATTAATAATTTGTATTCGTGGGTAGTTGCGTGTGTATTTCATTCAAAAAAGAAATACTAGATAATGTAACACGAAGTTCGCATTTGCACATTATATTCGAAGTGCCGAAACGACCAGAAAATTTATAACAAAAGAAAAACAAAAATCTTCTGGAATAACTTTCGATAATTTTTGCAAAGAAGATTTTAAATATGCGTACATCCGGCTGTATGTACGTTTAAGTTTTTTTTTTCTTTTTTTTGCTAAAGCAGGTAAAAAAATTGGAGAATTTTTTACATAAGAATTTTTCGGCCATTTTTCGTAATTGTCGTTGCCGCTATTCTCTTCCTTTCTTATTTAGGGGAGAAATTAAGGATAAGAAGAAATATTGCCACATAATGCTTTGTATAATTTATGAAAAATTGTTCTTCAGGGGCTTAAGATCAGTTTTTGAAGTTCGTGTGTGTGTGACGTAGAACGCGAGCATGGCTTTATAATTTTTTTTTTTGGAGTTTTACTGACAAATTGCATATATTAAACGGCCTAACTGTTACATTTTATAGCAATACCTGTAATAATTTTAGTGGGGAAAATGCTTATATTTTGGGAATAAGCTTAATCTGACTGTTCAAACCGCGACGTTTCAAAGCTACATGCTTCGGTTAGCGAATTTCTTTCGTACTTGTAGCTCATCCAAACACTTCCTAGTCTAATAACAATGAAACAACGCTCAGTGAATTATAATAAAATACTATCAATCACTAAACGGCTACGCTTCAATCAAAGTCAAATCATCACTTCCCCACTGGTTGTATCCTTGGGTATCCTGAATGTAAATCATCGTTAGTCTCTGTGCATTAACATTTAAATAGAGTAGCCAATTTGTCTTCGTTGCATACTAGGGACAGCTGTACCTAATTAAATATTTTTTAAGTTTTAAGTGTTTAATCGTTGTACGATTTTTGAGACCTGTAGAACACTTCCATCTGGATACACGTCTGAACTAAACTATTCGAGAAATCGGTGTAAAATTCATGGTGCATCCAAGCGAAAGTCGAAAGCTGCTGATACTAACGTTTCATACTAAATTTTAATTACACACACTTTGCTTATTACGAAATATATCGAAATCTCTCATTGCAATATCGATTCTAGTAAATCGTTTGAGAAGTGCTACCCGCTAATCCTTTTACGTCAACGGTCTCTATTATTATTATTAATTTAGCTGGACAAATAAATCCTAAAACTAAAGTCTTAAAGCACTAGCATCTAAGGGTCTTGGCTTTAGCAAAAAGCTTACATGTCTCTAAAACAATAAGAGCAAAAAGAGATACTAGACAGAGATATAAAATATTTGACAAATGATAATCTATTACACCTTTATGTCCATAAAGTTAAAGACCCCTCCACTATGACGCACTGCCAATGATAACAAAAGCAAAGGGCTTCTTTTACGGAAGTCGTCGCCTCTTGTTATCTTAATATAGAAACTATTTTCATGAGAATAAATGCATTTAATTGTAAAGTGGGCAAATAAATTTGAACAACACGTAGTGCAATTCAGTTGGAGTTTCATCGCCCATTATCGGATTGTACAATGATCAGTGAATTTCCTCCTTTGATCCTCAAACAATTCGGTTTCGATATAAACGTGTACTTGCAAGTTCCTGCAAATAATGTAAATAAGAAAAATAAAGCCAGGCTTTGACTGGGGGTATTGCTTCGTTCAACTTTCTTCTGCTGTGAGCTTAGCGCAATAACTTTTGTTTCAACTTGTATTGAAAATTAATACGATGTTCATATACCGATGACCGATGAAAATGCATTATTATAAAATTTTTCAATATTCCATGGATAGTCGTACAAACTAAAAACCGCAGACTGCGCCTTTGATAATTGTGTGAATATCCTTGGCTTCATTTTGTTTACTTATATAACTTAGCTTAATAAAAATGAGAAGAAAAACCGTGAGTTCCACAGATAAATTGATTCTTCTATCACCTAATCAAGAAGATGTACATATATATATATATACATGCTGTGATCACTCTAACACATTTGGCGATGCGCTACAAAAATTTGACAAACGTAATGCGCTCTTCAGTATAGTAACTATTCTTTATATAATATTCACTTAGGCATCAAGAACTTGACACATCTAAGCGCGAAAACTCTTTTTCCTAATTGTTAGAACGGATTCACTTATCCTAAATGAATCATATCGTTCATACTGAATTAGTTCCTGCAATATGTTCTTCAGGGAAAGAGCAATAAATATTGAAATAACTATGGAATTAGACGCTGCTTGCGTTGTGACTCTCACTCGTCCACTGAGATTTACGTTGCAAGTGCTCACTTTAGTTAATTTTGTTATTAATATCAGCCTATCGAATGTGATTAAAAATTTTAATGAAATTATAAATGTTCAATAAAAACGTCTGCGTTTCAGTCAAATTTTGAATGTTCGATATCGTTGCATAGTAAACTTTGTCACGATAAAGCAAAAGTATTTAAAATTTTAATTTAAGCTGAACCCCACTATGAAAATGTAGGCATTTTTCCTAAAGTAATCGGTTCTCACTCCGGAGTAAATTATTTTTTTGGAAAAAGCGAATACATTAAATAAGTTTCCAATCCTAGTATTTCACAAACAGTGATTTCAAGATTTTATTTTCGAATGGATCCTGGAAATGTTAAAAGCGCAACTCCTCGATTGTGTCGTTAAGTATAAGTAACAAATATATATGCAAATAATTCGAGCGAGCAGGCTTTCCTACCATCTTCGAAAGTTTACAAGTCTTGATCATAAGGAACATTTACCAAAAGTGTAAATATATATTAAATTGTTAGATATAGTCATGAATGAATTATTATTAAGTAATCTGAATTTCTGAAATTTCTAACCTTATAGAAAATTTTAATAAATGTTTTCATTTTACACGATTTTTTGACATTTTGGGAGCAATAGATTGTCGGAATATAAAGTTTTGTAAAATATGAATGTTCACAACAAAGGAGACAAAGCAACTTTCTGTTTTGCTTGTTCTCATCATTGTTCATTGTAGCCAGATGTTTTTTGATCTTTTTCTAGGCTTGTTTTTTATGTTAACTCGTAATTAAGAAGTGTTGCCGTGTGTAGTGAAATTTCAAACTGGGTCACATTAGATAGATTAAATTCACGAATACATAACGTTAATTGATGCTAAATGGGGAATCTATAGCCGTCTGCCTGTTAGCTAAGATCGAAATTGACAATTTCTAGATTTGTCTGAAGTTCTTTTTCATATAAACACAATTAAGATAAATCTAAAAATGCACATCTTAATCTTGTCTGTTAAATGTGTTCGACAGTTTAGGCGTCATCAACTCTATATACGCTGGAGGGGTATGAGAAAAAATAATTATGTTTCCCCGGTTCGAAATATGTGGTGAATTTTTTTTTAAACATAATTTCTTCTCTTTACAGGGAAATTTTATAATACGAGATTGATCTGAGTTTTTGACCAAGGAAACAATGACCGAAATTCAGTATGAAGCAAAATTTAAGGAAATGCAAAAGTACTTACCGTTTTTGGAGAAGGTCATCAGTAAATTAAAACTTAGTAATGATGAGCAGCCGGATAATCCTCGTAAAGCACAATTGCAAAAAATGGAAATGTTGCTTGATTTATTAACAAACAAAGGAAAAAGGTAAAAGAATTTAATTTTATAAAATTTAGAAAATATACTATTTAATTTTTTCTTTGAATTTTAGCTTAAAGTTAGAGACTTTGCTAAAATGTGAAAATGTTTTAATGAAATTACATTCAAAAATTGAAAAGGTAAGTGATGGTGACTGCTATTATCGTGTGAAAAAATTTATTATATAAAGAACCAAACGTAGGACCTTTCAATTCCTTCTTTAAGAGTTAAGCATAATGGGTGCATATGTATTACTACAATAATGCAAAGTGTTAAACGTTTAGGGCGTCGCTTGCAGCTTGCATTGAATTATTACAACGTAACCGTACAGTTCATGAAATACTTATCATATGATTTTGTTTTGTTTACGTTAACATAACTATTTGCAAGTTTTAAATGCAAAATGCGGGAAAGACGAAAGTTGGCTACCAATAGTGCCGAACAGAGTGAACACAGTTACATCGTCAATCGCTGCAGTAATGCAATGCACTAAATAGTAGTTATGCTTTGCACATTATATAGAGAACTTGGATAAAAATTCAGCAAAAAACGATGTAGAGTTCATAAAGGATTAGTATTTCTAACTCGTCTTTTCTTTCGCAAAATATATAATTTTCAATTTCAAACTAAAAATAAGTAAAACTAGTGAAAACAAAATTCTAATTTTCTTAATAAAAATGAAGATTTGAATTTACTAAAAAAGTTACCAGTTTCTAGTGTCTTGTTATAGTTTTATTTCCATAAGATTCTTCTTATCTTCCATATATTTTCTTTTTTCCGTTGCTCTTTCTTTTATTTATAATAACGTTTATTGTTTTTTTACTATCGACATAATTGTTTTTATCCGTCAAGTAAAAACTTGGCATCGTTTGTGCAGCTATACGGAACTGAAACAACCCTACATACAAATGATTCTATATAGAACGGCATTAGTACTGCGAATTCTATATAGAATGCGATCAAAACACCACTTATACGTAAACACGTGCGACCATCGTATATTTTGACATTTGAGCTCGCAACGCATATGCATAGATCGTGGTCAGTTTCGTATTCTATAATTCTATTGGAAAACGAACCGAGAATTCGAATTATATTCGTACAATATTTTTTTCAAAAAAACACAAGCTGTTCATTTGAAATTTTTTTCTTTTTTTTTTTTTTTGGATCATTTTATGCACCAAATATTTAATTAGACACGTACATTGCAGTCTGACGAATCTATCACCTCGGATAAGATAAGAGGTAACCAGCAAGATGTGTATGATTTGACGGGACCTGAAAGTCCACCGCCACCAGAACAAAATGCTTTAGAAGAGCATACACAACCTGTGGAAATACCTACTGAAAGACGTTGCTCTCCTCTATTAGTTAAGGAAAGAAAGTCTCATCACTACAATCATCACCACAGTGATCAACATCAACGTGCAAGCATGCATGGCAAACCTTGTAGTTCTCAGTCTCAGCGTCATAATTACTATAATCGTCAAGATCAAGATCATCGTTACAATTTTCAAGAACGTGCGCAGACGAAAAGTAGTCTACATCATTCGCCATCAATATCGCAAGCTCAAAGAGAGTCCCATCAGCACCATCAGGATAAACATCGTCATAGAAATGTCGATGATTCTGCTAAGATATCATCGCGTTGTTCACAATTTCAAACAAAGACAGCTGATGAACAATATTTACAAAAAGTGAAAGTCGTCATAACCGAATCGTCACCGCCCGGTGATCGCCGGCAAGATTCGAAGACTTGTCTTAAACTACTTCAAGACGCTGCCGAGCCCATACAAAAAGTTAAAGTGGTTATAACCGAACCGCTATCATCTGAAGTAACTCGACAACATTTCCCTTCATTACCCTCTTTTAATAAAGCGGCTCGTTTTACCACGAATAATAATATTGATGTCCTAGAACATTGTCGTAACTCTGCGAATTTGCAAAAATCTGACAATAACGCTGTAGAAGATAATGAAGCTTATTCTCCGAGGGAATCATGGGATGAATATACTAGGAAAACCGATAATATCAAGACACAAAATACTCGTTGCGAATTACCTCAAAGTGTTCAGAAATTGGTGTTTTCTCGTTTAGGAAATAAAATTGAAAATGAAAAGCCTGCTGAATTGAAAGACCCAAGATCACCTTCCACACATTCAGCCTTACCGAAATCCATACCCGCGCGTGTTACTCCTATACCAGAAGTGTTGAAAAGTCCACCACTTTCGGCTAGTGATATTACCAATCTGTTAAATGAAACATCGGATGATAACATGGACAATAGTCTTTCAGAAATTGGACAAAGAAGACCAAAAAAACCAGATTCATCCCGTCCAGTTAAATATGATACGCCTATAATGACTTCATCATCATTAGACTTTGTACGCAAGAAGTTTGCACTGATAGCGAAGCTAGAAGGGTCTGATAAAAAAATCTCTTCATCGACTTTAAATCGTCTGACAGATAGTCCAGCAAGCCCGTCATCTTCCTCTTCTTCCCTGTCCGGAACCCCTACTGAACGTCTGGCTCTTAAATACAATCCTCATCCCCGTTCAGAAAGGGAATGGTCGGTTTCATCGCATGAAAGTTATGGTACAAGCGGTGGAGGGTATTTTCCCAAGACCAGGGACTCGCATTCATATGCAAATAACAAATTGCCCACGGTACCAGTTAATAATGTAAATGTTTTGCCTACTATTAATTTAAACGATCCACGTTTGAAGCGAACCAACACCATAATACCAACGCAGATTTCGCCCCCTTTAACAAAATCTCCCCTTTTGTCTAATCAAATTGTAGCAAAAAATATTCCTAAGCCATTTGGCGGATCTCGAAATGATCCCCGATTAAACGCAGCTGCTTCGCGAACATCTTTGGATCTTCATCCTCTAGGGTTTTCTAAAACTGGCGATGTATCATATCAGTGGGAAAAGAAAGAAACGACAGTAGCATCTGGTAAAACAACAACATCTTCCAAAAAACCCAAACCTTTGGATTATAGCTCTGAAGAAAATTGGGATTCTGAACCTGAAATGTCACCAAAAATTAAAGAACAGAAACAAATTACGAGCGACAGACAACATCGAACATCGCATAATTCTATGGATGCCGATGAGGAAAATTGGAATTCGGATTCGGATGCTCTTAAAACGGCAAAAGCCAAAGGTTCTTTCCCGCCAAGGACAAGCGACGGGAGAAAACAGAGATCAAATCCGGGAGTAAGTAACCCAACACGGACGCCGGTAAATTCTGTAAATTATGCTGCGGACAATCGCGATTCGGACTCGGAAATTCTCAAATTAGCAAAACCTAAAGGTCCTCTAACTGCAAGGCCCAATAGTTTAACACAACAGCGCTCCCAAATATCCGTACAAAACTATATGAAAAAGGATGCGCTTCTACCTACACCCAACAATCGTTTCAATGCTGCATTGAACGATAAAACGGAGCGAATGAAGTATTTGGAATCAAAGAAGTTTAAGGATAACGAACCTAAAACTTATAAGGAATTTCGCGAAGCTAAAGCGAAAGCTCAAGAAGCGGCTAAAAAAGCTTCACAAAAACCTGAAGTTAACATAGTAGGGGAAAAAGTAGATGAGAAGAAATTGAAAGAGACGGATGTAATCACTCCACAAAAAAATTTAACCGAAACAAATCTTTCAAAAGAAGGTAAAGCAGAAAAATCAGATTCATCAAAGAAAGCTTCATCTTTAAATGATAGTAAAAAGAAAATTCCAGAAAAATCTTGTTCGATTACTGAAACGGCTCTGGATAAAATGTATCGTACTCAGAATTTTTGCAATAAGGAATTCGTTATTAATAAAAATAAATTTAAAATTCCTAAAAAGAAGAGTGAAGAACCAGTCAAAAAATTGCAAACAACGGAATCTGTACCGTCAGAGAAGGCCAGCGAAAAAGTGGCGGGCAAACACACAAACGTCGGCAGCATGATACCAACGGGAGAAGAGAAGAAAGAGGAAACAGGAGAACAAAGTTGCAAGAGTGCTGCTCAAAACTCTCTAATAAAACCTCTGTCCATTAAAACTCCAAGAATAATCTTAAATTCGGTGAAATCTTCGGAAGAGGTCAAGATAAACACAAGTAAATCAAAAGAAGATGATTTGTCTATGTCGACGAAAACGTCGAAAATTAACAACAATTCTAAAGAAAAAGATAAAACAACTGAAAATTCTTCACTGCCGGTTTCTGCTAAGATTTCAGAAGGAGAAACTTCCACACTCATACTGAAAGACAAAGAAATTAACAACAAAGGAATTAACGAAGCACTCAACGTGACGCAGCACTCAAAGCTTAGAGCCAACGTCGCAAACGAAAACGAAAATGTTCGGATTTCTCCAGCAAAGGTCAACGAGCAAAAGCATCTCCCAACTTCGGAATCCGACAAGAAATTAGAAAATGAACAACGACATGCAGCCGACGTAGATGTACATCAATCGGAATTTAAAAAGCCAGAAGGTTGCTCAAGCGAATTTCCTTTGAATTCCTCTAATACGAATGTTAACGTAACATCCAAAGAAAGTGTCAAATGCTTCGGAGAAGAATCAACACAGTTGTCGCGTTCAGCATTGTTCAAGGCTTCACGCATTTTACGGAGACGCTCTACAATGATTTCTTATGGTAGTGCGCCGGAGGTCGATAAGGAGAAACTAAGGGAGTCAAATTCTTTGCTTTTCGAAGATGTGCAAGTGCAGCAATGGCGTAAAGAAAATCTGACGTCACAATTGATACGACGTAATCGTAACCTGGAGGGTATTTTTCAGAAAACGGATGACAATTGCACAGTTTCGACTCAAAATATAATAAGTGGGAAACGGCGTACTCGAGCCTCCATCAATTTTAATGAGACACAAAACGTTAAAGCAATTTTTAATAAAAAACGTGCAACAGGAGTTGTAGAAACTAAAAAGGATAATATAAACCAAAAAAGTGAAGAATTCAAAAACTTGAAAGACGTGAAAACGGGAGGCAGACGTTCGAAGGCGTGCACACCTGATCGACAAAATTCGGAGAAGGGACATGAAGATGCATCGGAATGTTCAACTGCTAACAATAAAGAAGCTTCAACACGAGAGAGTATTAAAGGTTTGGAAGACGTCAGTAATAATGAAAAAGATCAATTTAGTAAAATTAAAAATAATGCTAAAGGGAATAAAGCGAAATCGGGGGCAAATGCAAACAAAGAAGACGTTCAAACTAGATCTGGTCTTAATTATCGCAAGAAAGCGAACTCAGGAGGAGTCATTATGACTAAAGAAATCAAAACTGAACAAGAAACGATAGCACAGCCGTTAATCGCACCAGATAATTCTGCAGATAAAGAGCTCGAAAATCAGAATAGTGCTGTGTCTAGCACTTCAACGGAACTTCCATTAAGAGCTGTAGAAAAACAAGAAAAAAAACACTTAATACCTTGTGGAACTGAAGAGCCCGATGATAATGAACCCAGCAGTTCAGGTGCAAAATCAACTAACCCCACTCCTACGCCCGTAGACGATGAAACTAATCGTCATGCTTTTTTAAATGAATTCGTTCAAGAAATTTTCAAACCAGACTCTAACAAAGAACACATACTTAGTTTACTAAGGCAAATTTTGGATAAAGATAAATTTGAATTCATTAAAACCGTTATTGAATCGGCCATCAAAAGTCATGAAGAACGCTTGCCACAAACCCTACAAGATGATTCGAAACCTGAAAAAGATGATAAAGCTATTGATATTCCTGCTGATTGTAACGTACAACAGAAAACGTCGCCACCCGAAGAAAAAGTCAATAATGAATCTGACTGTGATGAGCTAAATGAATTAGAAGATACAAGTAGAAGAAAATGCGCGAAAAAAAAACGTAACGAGTTGGATCGTTTAAACGATGATATTCGAGACATGTTTATTAGCCAAGGTGTACTAACGGCCACCGGTAAACGGATGTGTACTCTAATGGCTCAAACCAAAGAAAAGAAAAACATTACAGAAGTAAAAAAGATGGCAATAAAAGAAGATGAGCAGAAAATTTGTCCTCTTAAAGAAACGGATGTTAAAACTGCTATAATCAAAAAGGACAAAATTAGAAAATCTAAGAACATTCAACCTCCTTTGAGAAGATCATTGAGACGGTCTAAAATTCATCAAGATAATGAAGCTACCATAAGCGACGACGAGGTCCAAGTTTTTTCTTGCTTATATAGCAGTGATGCAGGGGATGAAACCAACTCTAGTGCCATCACTACAAGTTCAATTGTTCAAGAGAATTCACAAAGTCGGAAATTGCCCATATTGATACCTATCATCAAGTCACGTGGAGAAGATGAGACAATAATGGAGCATATAGAAAAAGAAAAGAAAAGCAACGATTTAAAAAGTCGTAAATTTCCGGGAAAACTTAGTAAAAGTAAAGGTAATAAGAATGACGATAAAACTGAGGACTCCTCAAAGTCAAATATGGAATCGAAGGAAGTTGGAGATAATAATCTAAATGAAACGGGGCCTGAAAAATCTGTTACGCTAAGTAAACCCTGTCCAAAAAGTAAAAAGCTGAATGCGAGCAAGGGAGAAAAGGAAGAACGCAAGAGCCAAGCGATAGATGAAATTTCAAAAATAAACTCTGAAGTTGGAAGTACTGAACTCGTGAAAAACACTAATATTAATTGGCATAATCAGTCCAAATATATCAACTGGTGTATGATTTGTTTGAAAAAACTTCAAGGTGCTCATAGCAGTGCGCTCCACTATAGATTGCATCATTGTGAAAATTATGTATCACGTTTTGCTCCCATTATTCTACAAAAATTCAAGCAAGGCAAACTAGCAAAGCCTTTGTTTGGTGTAAAAAGATCGGACAAATCGCCCTCCTGGTTCCATCGTTGCCCGTTTTGTTTGACATATTTCATAAATACGATGGCTACATGGGTAGCCCATTATCAGGAACATACCGCAGAATATAAATATGAGTGTTCAAATTGCTTTAGGGGCAGTCAGAGGATAACCACCATTCGAAAACATGTTGGAAGTTATAAAACATGTAAAGGGGCGAAAGTGGTGAACACTCCACTGAAGTTGACTGAATCAAATTGGCTGAAAGCTCATGTATGCCACTTATGTAATTTTGTGCAATTAAAACGAAATAATCTTGAGCGTCACTATCTTCTTCAACATCATTTAAGCGAAAAAAATGTCGACTTGCTTGGCTATACCATAACCCTTTTAAATGTCGAGGAGGTAGAATGCGTAGATGAAGTTGAGGCAGCTGCCAGAGAAGCAGATGCTTGGAAGAAAATTAAAGCAGAAGAAGAAATTATTGACATTGACGATGACAATAATTCTGATGTAGACAAATCATCAACTCAGGAATTACACGCACAACAAAACATAAGCACTGAAAATGGACCCAAAGACAAGCAAACAATTAAAAAACCGACAGTTTGTGAAATCAAAGTTGTTAACATCTTGACTGAAACAGCGATGCATCCGGACAATAAACAAAACTGTCCGAAGGATGTAATAACCGCGGCTCCCGAAGTTTTGAAGACATCCAACACGGACAATGAACAGAACTGGCAAGACGAATTACTATGTTTAGCAGCTAAAGCAGCTGAAAATGTGGAAGAAACTAATAAACACGAAGAAGTAGAAATTGAAAATAAAAAAGAAACTGAAAAATTGCCAGACTTACTGGAAACAGCTGGCAATGTCGACGTAGGAAAGCAAGGCAAAATGGGGAACCCAAAGACCAAAAGGATTGAAACAGTAAATGAAAGTGAAGAACCTTTGAACATACTGAAAACTAGTGTAACTGTAACAGATCTTAAGCGAACTAGATCGGGCAATAAAAGACTCTCACCTGCACTTCCAACAACTAAAGAGTCTAAACCTAAAAGAACTTGTGTTGAAAGCAAAATATCAAGTCTGCGATCCTTGGATACGTTGGATGTAAATCGTCCCGAGCCCAATGTGTCAAATGCGGTAACCACGATAGGATCTCAACAAAGAGCAATTGATAACGCTTTTGTGACCAGTCGTAATAGCACAGATTCTCCTACAATAGACACTGTTACTCTGGCACAAAGCTTTGTTCAATTAGATGATTTAACATCTCAACCGCCAAGAAACGAGAAAACTACTATTTGTACTTCTATAGCAGAACGCATAAGCCAAATCTTTAAGAATATGAAAGAAACTGATCAAGCTACAGCATCAACTTGCCAAATGCAGACTATTGAAATTACTAAAGAGACACCTGAAATATTGCCCGATTTGGCAGTTGAGGTCTCGCCATCAGATTCGGCTATGGTGTCCGGTAATGAAGATGATGAAGACTGGGAGGACATTGAAATAACAGAATCAGCACCTAGTACCTGTACTTCAACAGTGCAGTGCACTGCTAGTGGCGGTAAAACAAAAAATAAAGGTCTGTTCCAAAAATTTATATTCAAAGGAGCCAAGCCTAAAAAGCTTACTCAACCTGTAGTGTATTTTGGTAAAAAAAAGACTACTAAGGACAATAAGGAGACTTTATCTCTATCGCAGACAGCAGCGGTTAAAGAAAAGGAGTCAATTGTTATTAATGCTAGTGGAAGTGGCTGCAATCTAGGTTTTAAACCGGTTATCAACATTATAGATGATCTTTTGCCTGACTCTCCGTGCCATGATCCCATTGAATTAGTCCCTGAATTGGCTCCTTTAGAACCGTTACAAGATCTTAACGACATTTCCTCAATTTTGGACGCCGATCTTAGCGGTAATGATCAGCCTTTATGCATTGATACAGGTGATCATCAAACTAGCATTGAAGATGCTTTAGATTTCATAAATGAACAGCAAGCTCAAGAGGAAAAGCAACAGCAACAAGTCACAATTTCAAGTTCCCATAAAACGGTGACGAATCGCATACAACATGTTGGCTATTCGTTGATGACTAACGCAGAGAGTAAATTTAAATTTTATTGTTTGCTAGATAATTGTTCTTTCCTGTTCTCGAATGATTCGATGGGTTTGGAAAATCACTATATGCTGGAACATGCTGAAACCCGTTGGAGTGGATATTGCGCTATGTGTCAAACTCAGATTTTACCAGCAAATGAAGATCATCCTATAATAAAAGAAATCCGCCACATGGTAGAGAAACACGCAAAACTTGTGAAAGAGACTGAGAAAGACTTTTTAGCTAACGGCAACAGCAATAGTAATAGTGGAGCAAGTGAAGAAAGACCGCGTATTAAATTAAGAAGATTAACTGGGGATTGTTTGTCGGCGACAAGTTCAGAAAATTCTCTGAACACTGTAACTGCGAACGTCGCGAATGTAAACTCTCCCACAAATTCATTATTAGGGGCTTTGTTGAATGCCAAGCCTCGCCCACCGACTAAAGAAATGCCTGCACCACCATTGCTACCTATAACAGAACCTTTGTTAATGGATGACTTGCCACCGCTAGATCCTTTACTTAACTTGCAGATATCTCAAGTCGTTAGCTTAGGAGCACAGCAGCAGCAAAAAGGAATAACTAATGCAACACCAGCGCCGTCATTGCAGACTTCTGCTATTTCTGTCCAGTTGCCAAAAATTATGAATGTTTGTAGTTTAAATACTAAAGCTGGAAGTCTATGGAGTCAACACATTGCAAGAGAACGACAAGATTTGGCTGAGGCTTCTAAAGAAATGGCACAAACCTTTTTGCCATCAAATCAATCTATCAGAAATCCTGCACCAACTCATACAAATACGACATCGTCGTCACCAGAACCTATCGTGGTGTCAGAGACCGTACCAGTAGCCCAAGCTCGAGCAGGCGATTTTGTAATTACACAAACCCTATCCGCTCAATACGATGGTCGTCAAACGCAAGATCCTCAATTGGGCATAAATATCTCAATTTCCTCTGCTAATCTTAATGCTGAACGAACGCCACCACCGCCATATTCAGGAACAACCGCAGTACCACAACAACAATTGCAACAAAGTTCAAAGCAATTCAAATGCATGGGTAACGGATGCAAATACTTAACGCGAGTCCCTGTGGCTATGAGCGACCATCTGCGCTTTCACGAGAAGCGAAATTTAAGTTTGAAGCGTGAGTACTTAAACTGCGGTTTTTGTCAATATAAAGCTGACAGCGTGGATAACTATATGAAACACGCCGAAGAAGCGCATGCCATCGCCAAAACGAGTGTCAATGGAAGTATCATTGGTATAGGAGAGAAAGATACTGCCTCTACACTAAGCCGTAAAATACAAGACATTTTAAGAAATCAAACAAACTCAAAAAACGCGGCTAACAATAGTATTAGCACCCAACATGTCCAACATACTCCAACGGTAGCCACTGAAAAGTCGTCATCAGAAGGCGAGGAAGAAATTTTTTTGAAAAAACTATCAGAAACTATAGAAGAAATAGTCGCGCCTACTGGCCTGTCTGGTAAGTTAAAAAATAGTACGTTCATACACAACTCTCTAGATTCGTTTTTACAGAAAGCAAACTTTATCGCTGTGTGCTAAAAGAGTGCTTAACTCCTTTGAGTGAGAGTACCTTCAATCAACACGTTATATATCACACCAGCACGAACGGCTATGCTAAGGATTTGAAATACTACTATAAATGTCCTCATTGCCCCGTTCAATATCAACGACCAGCCGGTTTAAAGGCACACATTAAAATACATGCTCGCAGTCGTTTCTTTTGTTATTTGTGTGATCAAACCGCTTCTAATCCTGGTCAAATGCTGAGGCATTTTACCGAAACTCATTGGCATACGTTGAATATGAATACCACCCTACTGTTGAACTTCACCTACAAGGAAGGCCAAAGACAGGAATTATCAGCCGAAAATAGTTATTATGTGGTATACACACAACAATTGGAAGAACGTGACGTCAAAGAATTTGGAAAGAAATTGATTGCTGAATGGCAACGTAAAAAGGCTACGTCGAAAACTCACTTTAAGTCAACAGAAATTGATTTGCTACCTATACAACCAATATTTCAGAGAGAAATAAATTGTGGTGAGTGTGAGTATCGTACAAAAGTACGTACCAATATGTATCGACATCTGCTAATGCACAAACAAACTGAAGCTGCGGGAAAAACTGGTGCAGCTAATATAGTAAAAGTGGCCAGTGTTGATCCCGTCAATCCGGTACCTTGTCTCAATACCAATGAGAAATTTTTTGATAAGATGACTAACTTGGCTTCATCTTCGGTCTTAGCTCCTCATAGCAAAGAGTCGCATGGTGCTGCCACCCTCACGAAACCCACTTATAAAATGCCGTTTACGTACGTCAATGATTCCAAACGTTACACTTGTGGTGCATTGGGCTGTAAATATCTCACACTCTCTGAAGAAATTTTTCGCTCACATTTAACCACTTTACATAGTAAAATTATGATCTATCGCTGTCCGTTCTGCGAAAATGAAGTGTGTAAACGTGGTCTTTCCGTTGAACGTATTATTGCCCATTTAAAGTTTCATGGTCCTGAATTATATCGCTGTGAAGAATGCAATTATTTGCACTATTTACGTTTTTTGGTAGAGCGCCATATTAATGAGAAACATGCTACACAAAAGGTGAATCTTATCAAACATGAACGGGTTAAGGTGGGAGAAGCTGATGGCACCTGCAATTCGACTGCATATACTGGTAAGTGGTTTTGAACTTTGCTGTCATCAAAGTTTAATTTGAACTATATTGTAGTAATTTCAATACAGATTCTTTGAAATATTGGTTTCCGAGATAATTAATTCGTTAATCATAATGAAGATTGGATATTAATTATCTCAGAAACCATTATTTCAAGAATGCTGTATGGAAATTACTACAATATAGTTGGTCATATATATCAATCCAATCAGACTACCAATCAATCAGACTGTTCGTGTTAGTCAAAAAGTGGTGGGGGAGGAGAAGGAGATATGGAGCGAACACGACGCTCGAGATGTGTGCTTAATTCTGTTTTTAATGTTATTTTTCTTTTTTCATTGTTGCTCTGGTCTTCGCTTTTATACCAAGAACATCAATGATTTTCTTAATGCTCGGGCATATACGGCGCAGGATGTCAATTTTCCCCTACTTCTTCCTCCCACATCAGTATAGACAACATCCGCTTGGCAAATGCTTCTTCTGTCTTTTATTCTAGTTAGCAGTTACACTTTTAATAATTGCGTTTGTGGCTTTTGCTTCCACAATTTTCGAAATCTTAGTCCTCTTTCTACATTCAACTTTTATTTATTTAGGGAAGAAATACAAAGAGACTCTTGATTTATCAAGTTCCAACACCATCGCAAATCGTCCACAAAATGCTGAGTCATCACAACCATCGATATCGACGAAATCTAAACACAAGTGGGTGTGCGATTTGTGTGACCATCGAGCAGTAACCTTAAATCAAATACAAAGCCATTGTTCTGCTGAACATGGACAAAAGCACCAGTATCAATGTGTTCATTGTACTTTTGGATCAACGCAATTGTCACAAATTTTATACCATATTGATGAAAAGCATAGTGGTAAGACGAGGGAGGCTCGGTATATGTATCATAGGGCAGTCAACTCGCAAGGCGATGAAACTAACGCTGTTGACACTCGGCCACTGTGGCAGCGCAACGATCCTACACGCGTGCGTCACATTCGTGGCATTCTTATGGAAGATGAGGAGGAATCGGAAAGAAATCGTCGAAGATTCGTTTCTGCTGAAGATGATGAATTTGATGACGATATTAATACGATAGAAGAGGAAGTACTGGTTGATGGAGGGAATTCAGAGATTTTGGATAAGTCATTCATGAATTCATTCGAATACGGTTGTCTACACTGCAACTATAAGACGAAAAATTTTGCGGAGCTAAAACAGGAACATTGGTCTCAACAGCATAACTCTATCGAGACTAAGGCTAAGCCTTTCTATTTTCGTTTGCTCAGACGGTTTTCTTGTGCGGAGTGTCGTCAATTTGTTGGCACTCACGAAGAAATGCGAATCCACTTAACAAATGTTCACGGTGCTCGTTATTGCGCTGCAGATATACAGATACAGTATTCTGAAGACAAATTACTATGTGGCTACTGTTCATTCTCTTGTAATACTCCGGATCAGTTGTACAAGCATCATCAACGTAGAAGTCATCAACCGCAGGATTTGCGAATTGAGCATGGCTTACAAATGGCATATCTACTAAAACTAGGAAGCACTGAAAAGTTTCTTCAGTGCTGCATATGTAATGAGATTTTTGCAAATCGTTCTGTGATTGTAGCTCATGCTAGCGAACGTCATTCGAAAGCAGAGGGTTTCTCATTCCGTGAGTTATCAGATAAGTTGATTTATTGTTGCGTCTTTTGTCCATATGTTAATGTCTCTGAGAGTGAAGCTTGTCGTCACATGATCGGTCATTATGGTCAATTTAAATGCTGTCATTTTTGCCAAGAGCCACAGAACTCATTCGAGGTGTACATGCAACATTGCTACAGCGAACACCGCGAAGGGATACGAAAATTTAAAGATATATTTCCGTTTAAGGATATTAGAAAGTTCTTGCTACAGCTTTATATTCTCTTTCCTAATGGTTTGGTGGTCAATAAAAGAAATGTGCTTAAATGTAAATATGGTTCGTTAAATATCATACATCAGGTTTATTGTGATCTGTGTAAGACTTCACAACAACCACCTATACCGCGACTATCTTTGGGACGTTTGGTAGCTAAAATGGAGCAAGAACAAAAACCGGCGGTTGAATTGCAAGCTAAAGCCATTAAAAAGCGTAGATGTACAATAGCAGTGGACTCTAATGAAACAGCTAAATGGCCTATGTTGAAACCACCCAGCCCAATACAGCAAACGATTTCTACGGCTAAATCGATAGGAGAAACTATATCAGCAGTTAAAGAACAACAACCCAAGAAAATAACGCAAAGACGTTGTACAGTGGCTTTAGGCCAAGAGGAAAATCCCTGGTCTTTGCAAGCATCTACAAGGAAATCGCCATTGACAACAGAAATTTCTACATTAGATGAAAACTCAACGGTACAAACTAAAAAAGTTACAAAACGTCGTTGTACAACAACCAACGAATGCTGTATAGACGTTAACTCTGACAATTCCAACTGTTCTTCCTCGTGCTTGACAAAAGACGCTCCTACTACCAAAAAACGCAAACTCTCCGATGCTACGCATACGCACCCGCCTAACCCGGATATGGAGCCATTCTCATTTTATGGCAAGCCAGCGAATAATATGGATTTATCTAAAATCTACACCAAAGCCGCTATAGGCGGCTTAGATACTCCAATAACTATAGATAAGTTTAAATTATTATTCAATATAGACGCTCGTATCGTTTTACATAAATACGATCAAAATTATTGCAATTATAAGCACATAACGAAGGCATGTCCTGCAAATCAAAAATTTCGTTATACATGAGTTTAGCGTATGTATTCATAACCTCAACTTTTACTTTTGTAATCTTAAATTTATTAAACATATGCTTTTATTGCTCTCCTGTTTAAGATATTTACTCTTATTTAATACGAATTGTCTATAAAGTAACTATAATCGCGTATATTATATGTGCTATGGTTATTTACGCCTTCGTATATTATCAACCACTCGGTGATTTAAATACTCTTTCAATAGTTATAAATAAATTTATTATCATTTCATACAAATGATCGCTCCGAACTGAAGGATCGATTCTTGTAATAGCACCTATAAGCATATCTTCTACGTTAATTGAAGTTACATACGCATAACCTCACTTTCTACTTAGATCATAGTTTAGTAATTATTATAATTTTCGACTTGTTTAATTTTATTTTATAAAGAAAATATTTCAATTATCAGAATTACTCCTTTTATTTTCCTTAAATTTGATTACTTTTTACAGTTAAAGTAAGGAATAACCAAAAGAATGAAGTAAGAGATGAGTGAAGTGAATTTTTGTTAGAATAAAATCTTGTGAATAAATTTTTATAAAAATATAATACTATATCAAGTGAAAAGGAATAGAGCGATAAACAACAATTACATCAAGCGTTGAAAACGAGTTAACAATACTTCACGTCAGAAACTCCTGACACAGACAACGACTATATGCGACTATGCCATGATAATATTTACATATACTACGGACAGAAGGCATCTGCAAAGCTTGGTTTAGAGAAATTGTGGCTGTATATAATTTTCCGGAAGAAGAGTTATCCCGGTCGTTATCCCCGTGCAAGTTATACATAAAATTTCTCACTTTCAAAATTTACTTCCAATTTCAAATAACATGCGTTTTAAACGGTATCCTTTATATATTTATTTATTTGCATAAAGTTAATAAATTGGTTTCCAAAATCTCTAGGAATACGTTAAAAAATGAAAAGCCTGTGCTTGAACTAAGCAGATAGAAAGTGAAATAAAAATTGTTCTTATTTTTATTTGTTTGTTGTAAGAGTCACACCTACGTTTCTGTACACACAATTTAAGGTCTTAGTCTAAGTTATTACGAGAAGTAAATTTCTCAATTTTTAGTACTAGGAACCAACAAATCGTAGACAAATCGACGACTAAACATTTTCACAAATAACCGCAGAGTAAGTATACATTGTGTTGACGGCTGCTCAATGTATGTCCGTATATATGATATGCAAAGGAGAGAATCTCTTTGTGGTAAGTGCAAGTAGAACAACGACATTTAAAAAAAAATTGGGGTTTTTGAACTATATTTTGTGTTCCAATCTATGATCAATTTTGCTTGCAGACTTAAAGACCTGTAAGAGGAATTTCTTCTTAAAAGATACAAACATTTTCCATTTAAAAAAGCGTTCTTTCAAAAAACAAGATTGGTGCGTTGTAGGACTTAAGCTCTTTTAGACGTAATTATCTGGTGGGGCTTATTGATGGTAATAATAAGAATGGCAAATCATAACAGCAACGTATGAGCAACATCTGAGATTTGCAGTAATTGGTGAACATCAATTAGTTTCTTGATATGTGCGATGATCAACACTTAAAATTAAATCCAGGTGGGCCTTTGTTAAGAGCTATCATGGAGCATTTTGGATTTTAACTTAATCTGTGATCGACAGATAAGTAAGCGCACAGGTTTTCAACCCCACCTTAAAATTTTGTAAGACAAGTAGAATTCGTTCATATATGTCCCGTAGTCCACTGATTTCCGTCTGACAATTTTTTGGCTTAAAATATCTCGATTGTCGAATTGCTTTGTAACCGGCCTTTTCACTGGAAGGAATCTGGAAAGTTTAGGCAGACCTTTCCTCCTGTACACAAGCGAAAATCAAACATGATATGATATGTGCATTGTATTGTGTTACCAATCTCCAATCGTAACGTTCGGGGAAGCGATGTGACCCTGGACACGATACACGTATTCACTCTGAGTAGACAGTTGGTCATATTCAAAGCGCTTAATGCTCCACAGTAAATTTTATTCTAATTCAATTAAAATGACGCTTTCATTACCGAAGTCTCAAGGCATTGGCAACATTTTTATTTTTTAAATAAAACGCTAACGCTTCATGCTTGCTATTAGCATTAGTGAAATGGGAACAACAGAAAATGTCAAAATCCGGCAAATGAATACGAACGTGAGACAAAAAATTAATAATAAAGAAACTGTAAAAATTGCATAAAAAGAGCAAGCATAAAATGTAAAGCCTGAACAGAAGCAAAAGTAAGCATCACAAAGTAAAACGCGTAGAGCATTAAATTAAAAAAAGCATTTATTTTTAATTTTTTTTTTCATTCTCTGCCGAAATTTAATATAAAAACAAAGTTCTGATAATAACTTCAGTTATAAGGTGAGCGAACAATGTACAATAAAACTAAAAAAATAAGGTATTTATAGCAAAGTGTGTGTGTGTGTATGTGTTTGTGTTTGTTTGTTTGTTTGTTTTGAAGAAGATTTTCCAGTTTGATTAAGATCGAATAAATGTAAAAAATAAGTACCGTTGTCTCTGCAACGTTGTTGCTCTCAATGAATGAATTTTATGAAGAGATTAATTTATATTATATGGTGAATAAAAATGTTTCCACATTTTTCAGAAAATAAACTTAAGATAAGAATCAACAAAGCTTAAGACCTAATGACGGTTTGCGTAAACGGGTGTATACATATGTGCTTAAGTATGTCGTCACATATGCATTATCTATTGAGTGAACTTGTGTGCCTTTATCAAAAAGAGAAACGTGTAAAAAGTGTTTTTAAAAATTAATTTAACCTAGTTATGCATATTACTCGTTAAATTATTTCAAGTGTTGGTGGAGACTGCGATAAATTTGTCGACAAGTTTCTTAGAAAATATTATATTTTTACGACTAATTAATCTTTTAATTTTAATTTAAAAAAGAAAAACTAATTAAGCAAATTAAAGAAATTTCTTTCTCTATACAAATTGAATTGAATTGAATTAATGTCGTTAGTTTTTTATTAGGGGATTTTAGGGGCTAACAATATGAAATTTTACAAATTACTCTTAAGTATTCCTAATTTTTAAGTATAATCTGTTCGAATCGTTTGCGCAAGGAATTCGCTTCTTCATGGGTAAATGATCGATCCTTTGAGGCAATTAAGTACGCATACCGCACGTTCATATCTCCAAAAGGTCCACAGCGGTGATTAGCCAGGTAGTTCTGCACCGATCGAAAGAAACGATAGTTAACGACGATGCACGAAAAGTACTGAAGTGTACTAATACCTCGGAACGAAGGGCCTAAGACACATTTTTGATATTTTCAGCAATACTTGGTCAAATACTGTTATGCTAGAAAATCGCTTTACGGTATCTTTTGCGCAAATGTTGTACATCTTATCTGCCCGCACTATTGCATTCACGAAACGGCTATTTCATTAGGTTCTAGTAGGTTTTTATGTACAATATCCAGCAGAGGCATAGAAAGGAGAAAAATAGAAGGTGTCAAAGAAATACAGGCTTCTAATTTCTATTACAAAATTTTATATTATATTATTTCTATTACAAAATTTTATATTATAAATAATTACTCTACGGTCGGGACGCTCTTTCTGGCTTTCAAGGGGGTGAAAAGGTTGTTGCAATTGGATTTTGCGACTTGAATATGGCCTATTTAATACTAAAAAGGGGGGACTAGTCTGCGCATACTTGCGATAACTTCTACTCAAGCCTCTAGATCTGATTATCCCACGTCATGCGTCTATTACGGGAATAACGCCCTTATTCTTTTTTTTTACAATACGTCTGAATTTGCAATCTTTACGCGATCTAGCGAGTGACCGATTGATATTATCGAAAAGTCATGCTGCCTATATTCCATATACCGCGTGGGCCGAAGTTAGAAAGAAGTCAAGTAGAAAGTTTGCTAAATTCCCGTATTTTCGATAGCGATTTGGATGACCAGCCCACACTACTTTTATATGTATCCGGTGTTGATGATGATGTATAACAATTCACATATAATAAGAGGCGTTAATTCATTTGAACAACTTGTAGAGATTGTGCAATACCCGCAAGGTCTTATCTTTAATTATACCAATGAACTCAGAATCAGTTTAGGAACTGATATATTTTTGTGTTCAACTTCCAGATCGCAATTTTCGAGGTATTTTGGTGGAATTTTCTACATTAACATATTTTGGCCCGAAAACACACGTTATTGAAAAAGGACGAGTGAGACGGCTTCCCATATAAAACGCTATTTTGAGAAATGAAAAAAATATTCCATTTTTAATATTTCTAAGCGAAAGTTGTTGAAAAATTATTATTTTAACATAGTAAGTGAACGTGAAAGACGTAAACGGAGTAGAACTGCTTTTTGGACACTTTCCTTTATGGAGAATCTTACAAAAAATAGGCTGTTGTGTGATAACAAGTTTGAATTTTTAGTACTTTGCGACGAAAACTCGCGCAAATTAATGATTTTACATACAAATTTTACTCTGCCAAATTTGGACTATGTTAATCTATTTTTCCGATCCCTCCTCCTCTAAGTATCCTTATGGAAAGTAATCCTTTATATGGCAAGATATCTTTTCTGGTATTTTATAACAAAAGTAACAAAAGAATTATATTGGATGTAGGGTAATTCAATGATCGGCCTTGCCTAACTTTAACCATATTATTTGTTAAGCATTTTTTTCGTGAGTATTTCAAATTGGTTTTGAGAGATTCATATGGACTTCATCGAACTTTTTCTTTGCAATCGTTTGTTTTCGACATTTGAGCGTCGTTGATCATATTTTTTTTCTTAATGTTGCCTGACAGTTCATTTATTTGTTGCAATCTTTGATTAAGTGCTTTTTTTGGAAATTTTACTAACCCCCGTTTGTGTTCAGTTTGGGAGCCAAACATCATGATTTAATGTTGAAAAGGCTATTTTTATGCATTTGCATAGCATTTGCATAAGCACTTATTCCTGGAGTTGAACCTAAATCGGCGTCTTTTTCTTATTTTATTTCCAAGGCCAAGAGACCACCAATCAGATTAGATTATATCTGCGATGTATTTAAATTTAGCTGTTTGTTAAATTTTATTTTTAAAGCTTTATTTCATATAAGTATAAGCGAGAAGACGAGAGTCGATTAGACAATCGAGCTAAATTAATAACAAAATTAATCCATAGAACAAAATCGTACTTTACTGAAAAGTATTTTAATTTTACATTCTGTTAAATGACTAATGAACGGTTCATTAACTCTTTGACAGAGTTTTCGTAAAGATGGCTTTTGCTTCTTTCTATATTACGGATGTTTTTAAAGCAGGGATTTTTGAAGAAGGTGTTCATTGGACCCAAAAAATCCTTGCATCAATTAAACTATTTATGTGTGAAAGGTTAAATGAATTACCTTTCTTAACACACAACAAAAATATTTAGTTTAATTTTTCAGTCGTGGTGTAGACCTTGACATACTTTAGGTTTGCCATCCCTAGCTTTTTATGCCCATCACCGAAGGATGCGGGATATATTTATTTTGTGAAAATTTTTGCAACGCCCAGAAGGAAGCATCAAAGACTCCACAAAGCATATATATTCTTGATCAGTATCAAATTCTAAATCGATTTAAACATATCCGTCTGTATAATGTCTGTTGTAAACATTCTCTTAGGCGCAAAAATGAAGCTATCCACTTCAATGTTGCGGAAACATTGGAAATTCTTGCGCGCAGGCTGGTATTAAAGATGAGCCAAATCGGTCGAAGGACAGACCCACAGCACGGCGTAAACTGAGAACACCTGTGTTTTTCAAAAGGAGTGAAAAATCAGTTTTTTGCTCATTACTCATAACCTATAGCAAATGAATTCCCAAAAATTTGAATGCGTATTCTATCGAAGATGTTGTAGCATTTGTGTACAAAAATGGAAAAAATTGACTACCCAATATTATAGGGTATCAAAGTTTGTTTTTTCAATACCTTTATAACGTGCAGAAACAAGCTTCAAGAACCCTATAAAGTATATAAATTGCTGGCCAGTTTCAGATTTGGAATGCACCTAAACATATCCGCCTATTCGTCTGCCCATCTGTCTGTATGCATAAGTTTGTAGTATTTGTGGTAAACATTCGCCCGTTAGCGAGAATGAAGATATCGCCTACAAATTTGAAAAAAAAATGGAATTGATGTAAACTTTTCAAAGGACACACCTACAACGTCCACATGCCTATACGACAAAAAATTTTTATTTGAAAATAGAAACAATCAGTTGCGTCGACTCCATAATGTAGGAAATGCATGAAAATTTTGTTCTTTTAATTCTTTTGTCTTTTTTAGGTTAACGGTGATGGTTATATAAGATTCGGTTCCAATCGAATTTAATTTTCTTATTTGTTTTTCTTATATTTATTTTGAAGTTAAAAGAGTCATGAGAAATCTTTAACGGCAGTAAAGCAAAATTAAAAAAGCTAGTTATGTATAAGTTTTATAACGTTTTTATCGAATTCTTTATCCGAGTTCTATATAAAATGTGACAAAAACACCATCATATTGTACACGTCAGGATCTATTATGTCTACTTGTAAATGGTTTCGTTAAAAAGCCGAACGTAAGCGTGAATGAAATAAAATGCGAGTGAAAGAAATTAGTTTCCTTATCTCAAATCTGTTTATCTGAGTTTGTAGTTACTTATGACATGTACTTTTTTTTTTATCGAAAAAAGTATGTTATATTTGGAAAAATGTTAAAAAGTGGTTCATTTAAAGTACCCATCTTTCCAAGTTCCCCATCTTTCGTGCAAATTACGGATACCACACCTATAAAAACTTTCCCTTTCTGCCGCGAACGATTCATCGCGCTATTCCTCCTTATCTTTGCACGAATTAAAGCAGAAAACCAGTACAGCATGACTCATGGATGCGAGAAAGCAAGAGCCGAAAGGAGTCAAAACTGTGTTCGCTAGCACTTTCTAGTTGAGTGCATTCAACCTTCTACAAACGGATTTTGTTGCAAAAGTATGGAAGATTGATGTCATGTCGGAAATTACCTTGGGCTGCTTTTTTTTCATATCATCGTCATCCATCCATCTTGCCCCATCACACAAACCAGGTGCGTCGTCTTCCTCCCAAGCTGATTCAGTCTTGCGGTCGATGGCGGTAGTACGATTGACTTTAAACGTCAATTTTCAAAATAAATTCACTTTTCGTCCCCAGTAACGATGAAATGCAAAGAGGATTTTCTTTTGTATCATTTTCATGTATTAGCACGCGATGATAAGTATCGATCCAACTTTCTTATATGTGAAATCGATCCAACGGTACACCTAAAATGACCAAATATAAATAAGAAGTAAGGGATTATTAAAGCTTTTAGTTATACGTATTATATGAGTTCGAACTAATTTCCACTCAATCATGAATACAAATATCGCACAAACGTTATGGTGATAAGCATCATACGTTCGGTCGAGCACAAAATTCCTCCTAAATACCCAAAAAACTACATATAAATCCAAGGAGACTAAAAATTATTTTTAGTTTCTATAATTGGCTACAATCCACATTCTGTTCCGCATGTATAGGCAAGAATCGCGACTATCAAGACAATGCTCACGAGTTTAAATCGCAATGGTGATGGACTTTATTTTGATTGTAGTTATAGTGAATGCTTACACATGAAACATGGTTTAGGATGCATACTGTTCGTACTACACATATTACGATCGTTGGAATCCTCATGAAGCGCAATGCAACTTCCTTTGTGTAAGTTTTTATACCCTACACCACTCGTGGTACAAGGGCACATTAAGCTTGTGCGGATGTGTACAATACCCAATATTTGAGACGGACCCATTTTTTATTGTACCAATAGATTCAGAATCACTCTTTAAATCGATTTAAGCTTGTCTCTCCTTTTGTCTTTTTGTGTTCAACTAACGCCCAATGACGAACACTATCGAAAATGCTTCGGATCTGACAACTTTTTCGACCACTTTCTATGTAACGCTTTATTTTGAAAAATCGTTCTATGAATAACTTGCAGGGTCGTGTGGTCTATTTAATGGTGAGCCGTGACCCACTAAAGTGTTTTAATATTTTATTTGTTATTGAAAAAAAGCCTTTTTATGTTTACACGTTAGTTATTATATTCTTTTTTTTTTTTTTTTTTTTTTTGTGAGGGACAATGGATTAGGCCTGTATGTATCGATTTAGACCCATAATCCAGTAACGATAAAAAAG